>JAFVLL020021736.1:0-22562 GCA_021397915.2 Tor tambroides
TTTTATTAATCTGTCTGTTTGTATAATATACTTATTGCTTTGGCAACATTGTGATATGTTACACAGTCATGCCAATAAAGCTCAATTGAATTGAAATTGAATTGAATTGAGAGAGAGCGCGAGAGAGAGAGAGACAGAGAGCGAGAGAGAGAGAGAGAGAGCTTTAACACACCTTTACTTTTAAACACATCATATTAAAACTACCTCAACAAATATTAACTTATAACAAATAAATAATAAAATAAAATAAAACTCATACATATTTTCCTTTTTTCAAATACACATATGCATATATGCACACACAATAACCTTAAACAGATTCACTTATATTAGGCAACTTATTAACATTTCTTAAACAATCCTCATTTAACCATTTTTTTAACCAGTCACAGAAACTCATTATTAATGTAATTCCAATTCATTTTCCTCATCCACTGTGCATAAAACATCATTCAAAGCCCAAATTTCAATAAATCTGTCCAGGTTATTTGTCAATTTAAAATATGCAAACTCTGCCTTGATTCTATTTGCTATAAGAGCCTTTAAAACCACCTCAGGACCTACTTCCCCCTCTTCCTTTAATTTCCTTTTCCATGTTAACCATATTGCCATCTTTGCCCCTCCTATTACAAAATTAATTAACAAGATTTTTTTCCTATCTGATGCAATGTATTTTGGTCCAAAAATGAATAATTCATTATTAAACTCTGTCCCCAAATCTCTAACACACCCTTCTAAGATCTGAAGCAATCCTCTTAACCTTAAACAATTTAAAAACAAATGATCTATTGACTCATCAGTACCTCAAAAGGACATTCTTTCCCTACAGTGGGGTCAATGTGTGCCACGTGTCTGTTTGTGGCTACCGCCCAGTGGACAACCCTCCATTGGAGATCCGCAGTGCGTTTCTCTATAGGAAGTTTATACAGGGACCTCCAGCAGCCACTAGGGGATGAGTCTGGCCCAAACAAATCTGACCACTTTTGGCGCTTTTCCACTGCATAGTACGGCACGGTACGGTTCAGTACGGCTCACTTTTGGGGGGTTTTCCACTGGGGACAGTACCTGGTACCTGGTACCTGGTACTTTTTTTAGTACCACCTCGTCACTGCCTGCGTCATTGAACTTGCGGCACGAGACACAACAGACCCGCTAGATTTAAATCAGCACAGCCAGCTGGATCGAATGCAGCTGTTTTGAATGAGCGCACCTTTCTTTTAACAACCAAAAAATGGCTGTTTCGTTGTCTGTTGATACAGACGTTCCTCTCGTTGATAGCCGAGGAGCGGATCCAGCGAGCACTTGATGGAGCGATGCGGAATTAAAAAGTTTTTCAAGAGTCACAGCAGTAGAGGCAGCGCAACTATAAGGGCACGTGAATAATCCCGCCCACTCTAAAGTGCTACTAAACTACAGTGGAAACACAAACCGAGCCGAACTGAGCCGTGCCGAGCCGTTCTGAACCGAGCCGAGCCGAGTCGTACCACGCAGTGGAAAAGCACCATTTGTCTCTTTGCAGTCTATGAGTACGCTGTAATGTGACACTTTCACACAAATATTGTATAGTGCCTTTTTTGAAGCCGTCTCAAAACCATCAAGCACAGGAGTCCTGAAATGTGGAATAGAAGTAGTCTATATCCTATAGCTTATGACAAAAATGATTTATGACCCGTGATTCCCCCTCCCACACGCAGCCCGCCCACATTGCGACCACCCACATCGTGTTGACCCCGTGACCTCTCAAATGAGATCCAGATGTGGAAATAGGCATGTGTGAAATTCCGATGTTTGTACA
This sequence comes from Tor tambroides, assembly GCA_021397915.2. Classification (NCBI taxonomy): domain Eukaryota; kingdom Metazoa; phylum Chordata; class Actinopteri; order Cypriniformes; family Cyprinidae; genus Tor; species Tor tambroides. Next base: position 1,796 of record JAFVLL020021736.1, read on the forward strand.
AATGTTTGTACGTGTCCGTCCGGTGACAGGAGATAAAATGAAGTCCTGAGGAATGTTTTTGAAGATGTTATGCTCATCCGGGGGGGTTTGTCCATCTGCGGACCACGTGTCCGGTTGCATTCCAAGGCTCTCTCTCTCTATGGGTGATGTATGAAAAAGAAGGATGAACAGACTAAATAAACCATTTTAACAGATTATACGACCATATCACAATGTGCGTATTCACACATATACTCGGTTGGTTATATAAAATGTAATTAAATAACACTCCTAATAATGAATTGGGAATAAATAAAGAAATAAAATCCCCTTACACTTTTTCCAAGAGAAAAAGATTTCCCCCTTGTGCAAGGACACCCATTCTTCGAATGAGAGGTTTACAAAATCGTGTTTAGTTTAAGTTGAAAGAAGAATTTTTTCTTTGAGATTCTCTCTCTCTCTCTCTCTCTCTCTCACACACACATTCTGTATACACCTTCCCATGTGTACATATATATATATATATATAGTACCACCTCTGACTCCCAAAAGAAAATTGAATTGGAATTGAAAGAAATGAGAAACTGCATGGCAGATTATGTGATAGGACGTGCTGAAATGAGGAAGTAGTTCACTAAATCCTCATTTATTAACCACTAGCAGGCCGGTTTAACCAGCTATATGCTTTCAGAACTCCTGGAGTTCTGTGAAAACACACTCGTTTGCATTGCAGCTTCACTCAGACGTCTGCTGTAGAGACTCTATCACTGTCCGCACTGCTGGAGATGTTCCTGAACATCTGTCTGTCCTAAAGTTAAACAGAAAAGACTCAAGCATTTACCCACTCAAACAGGACATCGATTAAACACATGATGAAGAAGAAACTGCTTCAACACCACAACCTGAAGAATGCAACGCTAATGCTGCTCTCATTTCTTCAATATTTTAAAAATAACCTATTGTCAGCGAGTATATTAATCAATCATCAACTATGTACACATATGGTTCGCAATATGTGTATGATTTTAAACTGTAATTTATTTCTGTGATCTGCAGCTGTATTTTCAGCATCATTACTCCAGTCTTCAGTGTCACATGATCTTCAGAAATCATTCTAATATGCTGATTTACTGCTCAAGAAACATTTATTATTATTATTATTATTATTATTATTATCAGTATTTAAAACAGTTGAGTACAATTCAGGATTCTCTGATGAATAGAACGATCCAAAGATCATCATTTATCTGAAATAAAAAGCTATTGTAACATTATACACTACACCATTCAAAAGCTTGGAGTCAGTATCATTATTTATTTATTTTTATTTTTTATTTTTTTTTGGGGGGGGGGGGGGTCATAATAATTAATATTTTTATTAAGCAAAGATGCTTTAAATTGATCAGAAGTTATGATAAAGACATTTTTAATGTTACAAAATATTTCTATTTCAAATAAATGCTGTTTTTCTGAAGTTTCTATTCATCAAAGAAACCTGAAAAAAAATTTCAACATAATAATAATAATAATATGTTTGTTGAGCAGCAAATCAGCATATTAGAATGATTTCTGAAGATCATGTGACACTGAAGACTGGAGTAATGATGCTGAAAATACAGCTGCAGATCACAGAAATAAATTACAGTTTAACAGATATTCACAGAGAAAACAGCTGTTTTAAATTGTAATAATATTCACAATATTACTGTTTTTGCTGTACTTTGGATCAAATAAATGCAGGCTTGGTGAGCAGAAGAGACTTCTTTAAAAACATTAAAAATCTTTTTTTGAAATTTGAGGATAACCTGGTCAAGAAAAGTTGTCTGGTTGGCCAGACGATGAAACGATGAGTCAAACAGCGTGGGTTGAGTTTCACGTGCTGCTGATATTTCTGCATGTGGCGGAAGTTTAATCTCAAGCGTCTTATGCTGCATTCAGGGTGTGTTCTCATAGCTTTAGGCCAGCGCTCGAGTTATTTTCTCACAGCGTTTCCTGATTGGAGCGGATCAACGGTCTTCGGGCACACACCATTACCGCAGTCTCAGGTTTTACCACAGTCAAATATGATTTTGTGAATTTGACCGTGTTTTTGACCATCTTTATAAATAGGTCACGGTTGATAAAATCAGCTTGTGAGAGTTCTTGAGGATCTTCCTGTATGGACTGCAGAAGTTAAAGAGCAAGACGCTGCAGACGACCTGGAAGGACAAAACTGAACGAGAAGAGGAGAAACAGGGATGAAGATCCAAAAATAAACAGCTGTACTGAGGTCATGCAGCTGTTGCTGAAGATTTGGCTTATGTTGTCTAACTGAACCTGATTAAGAACAGCTGAAAATAGTCTTTATTTCATAAATCATATGTATTTCATTACACTGAATGATCAGCCAGCGGTGAAGCATGATGCACATTTGAAATCAAAAGAAATTTGACTTCTCTTTCTTTCTTTCATGAATTGTTCCTTCACTTTCATCCATCGAAGATAATGTCCCAACTTCAAATGGATGATTTGACCAACTTCACCGTCCAGACACCCTTTGTTACTGAATAATCCATGTAAGCCTTTAACACACATTCCTTCACTATAATTTACTAAAGATGATAAAGACACATCTTTAACAACAACCGTTGACCCATTAACACAAGCACTTTCTATTCTATCTCTACTCCATTTTTTTTTCTATTCATTAAAAAATACAGTGTTAGAGTAACGTGGACTTGTCACATCACTTGTTGGTCTGCTGGATAAAAGCCTCTGCTGAATGATTAAATGTAAATCTACTCTGACGTGAGCTTGAACATGTGGCGCCCTCGTCTGATTCTACACAAACACTGCAGCAGGAAGAGCTGAAGCATTTGATGACTTTACTGAGCAGCATTTCTGCACAATCATGCATTATATATATATAGTCCTGGCCTGTGTCATTTTGACTCGTCTTCATCTGTTAGCTGTCTCAATGTGGCTTCCAACCCAAAGCTCTACAACAGACAGGATTTTTGCAGTAAGAAAAGTCACGAGAACAGAAGCAGCTTTTATTGATCTGCCTAAAGCTTTTGATTCAGTCGACAGAGAAGCTCTTCTACAGCCGGCTGCCCTCCCACCCTTCTATCACTTAGGCTGTGTATGATTTGAAGGTGATCTATCACACAGAGGTGTGAAACAAGGCCGTGTCCTCGCGCTGAATGCTGGACTACCCACCCACAGCTGCCTTTCACACTAGATGCCTCAGGTTTATTCTTGGTAAGACCTGGATGGATAAAATGTCAAGATCTGTTTAAAGTGACAAAAAGCGAACCCCTTTCTTCCCGCCTTTTGTTGACCACGTGCACAGTTACCTCCTGGTTTTAGATAAGCTCAGCTCGGTCATTTCCGGTCGACTATACAAATAAGCGGTGCTGTAAGCAAAGAACGTATACTGACAAGAAGTGAAAGCCAATAGACTGTTCCGCGCTTCCGGCATTCTGGAGCGAAAGAGACTCACTCCACTAGATTCTAGCTGTCGCTATCAGCTGCTTTGTTTAAAAAACCATGCATTTAAGGTGCTGTATGTAGGACTGACTACATAGTGGTTGAACTAGATATTGCAGTCCAAATTCAAAATATTGGGGACGTTTTTTTTCACCTCCTCAGATTAACGCATAGGTAGGTTGCCAGATTAACGACACCAACAGGAACGAGCGCACATGACGATGAATGAAATTAAATACGCTGTGTTTTCCGCCAACTGGCAACCTGGGGTGCCAAAATATGATTGGGTAAACTGGCAGTGGGCGGGTTTCACAAACCATAACAGAGACAGACATTCAGGCCCGGAACACACATTCTCAAAGGAGAATAACTGACTGTAGCATTGTTTTTCAGATAAACAAGTACGTTAACTTAGCATGTTTCTTAAATGTCTGCAAACATATTATGGTATTTTTATACTTTAGTAGAGTCAAAATCCTACATACAGCACCTTTAAAGCTGAAATACAGCCTGAATGATGACAACAATAGCGTACAATCACTAGACTGGTGATCATCAAATCCTGTTAACAGTTTATTTTACAGACTTTATTTTAAAGTCTTCTCTTTTTCACAAAAACTTTGCTCTCTAGAAACCATGTCAGTTTTGGTTATTTTAAGTTCGAGTGTTAGTATTATAAACACTGAATTAATACCAACATATGGAATTAAATTAATGACATAAAAATGAGGAATGTTGGACAATAAATACTTAACAGGAATATAACAGCTTGACAGTAAACTGTTTCTGCAGCATTGTCTTTGACCTCTCTTTCGTTGTTATTCTATTTCTGTGTATCTGTAACGTTTTGGAATTTTCCCTCCAAGATGGCGGCCGCGCCACCTAGTGGCTGTTACCCGAAACGCACCAGAGTTTTGCCTCTTGGTCTTCTAGACCAGTGGTTCTCAAACCTGTCCTAGGGACCCCCAGCCACCACACATTCTGTATGTTTCTCTCATAGGCCACACACATTTAAAGTCTTGCAGACTCTACTAATGAGCTGATGAGTTGAATCAGGTGTGTTAAATGAGGGAGACATACAAAATATACAGCATACAGACCCCCTGGTTGGGGGTCCCCTGGACAGGTTTGAGAACCACGGTTCTGTACTCTTTGCTGTAAGGGAGGAGCCCTACAGAGGCTTTCTCTTATAATCCAGTCACAATTTGAAGAACACTTGTGTTTGTCTAAGAGGGCTGGACAGCCACATATAGTTTCAGGAACCACAAACGGCAAAGTAAAATATTAAATTATGATATTCCTGCATTCGCTGTACTATTTGTTACAATAGTAATTTTACAACAAATCCAAAAGCAAGACATGAAACAAAAACCTACACACACACACACACACACACCTGTGAGTGAACATAGGTATATCAATAATCCGCACATACATTTATCAGGAATCATAAGATGCATGTTAATTTTATTGAAGACAAAAAAATAATAATAATTTTACAGTAACAGTGAATGTGAAAATGATATTTTACTATTAAGTCAGAAAATAATTTGCTATTCTATCATATTAATTTAACAAAATTGTAATTTCCTTCATTTTTGTCAGATAATGCATAAATATTCTTATTAGACTAGAAATGTTCACAATTTTTTTATACAATCAAATTAATTTAAAAACAACTTCAATTAAATTAAATTAAAAATAACTTCAGAGCAAATATGATTATAAAGACAAGAGAGAGACAAAAATCAATTATTATTAAGTACTGATATTAATCGAATACTGCTCTCCTTCATTTCTGATCTTACATTATTGATTAGTGATATTGATCTAATGGAGCACTTGATTTAACAGATTTCTGATGATGATTTCATAGGTTTTTGATTACAGATGTTGTATCATGTATCGTGTGAAGGTCAGAAGCCACACGCAGGACACGAGGAGCCACAGGCCTGGAGCGAGACGAAGAGCTGATGCAGATCCTGAAACACACACACACATCATTAGTGATCACACACAGGGCTGATGGTGAGTGGATCAGAGAGAGTGGGTGTGGCTTTACCCTGTGCGGTGACAGTGGCTGCAGCTGATTGGCCGGGAGCCGTTGACTGTGTGCCGCTGCCGGTGACACTGCTGTTGTTGTTGTTGTTTTGGACGGTGATGGGTGCAGATGTGCTCGGATCGGCTCGGCCTCCAAGCAGACCCACGTTCAGTGTGTCTAACTGAGACTGTGGCTGTGAGGAGATCCAGGCCTGGACCACAGAGTCGTTCTCAAACACCTTCAGATCGGCCACAGCCGAACCCATGAGAGCGCGCACATCAGACACGCTCAGAGCCTGAAACACACGCGGTATACAGTCACACTCACATCCACACCGAGAGGAACATAAACGTGTGTGTGAGAGAGAGAGAGCGTGTGTTACCGTCACTACAGGTATGCTGAGGCTCCTGAAGGTGCTGATGTCCAGAGTGATGTTAGAAGAGGCCAAAGCCCTCACGTCCTCAACCGGAGCGCCACCTACACACACACACACAAACACACTATATTATGAAAAAGCAATGCACATAAAATCATGTGATCCTCAATAGTTTTCATGTAATAGTGCAAAGGATGATTTCCATTCTAATTATCTGTCTAAAATGCTTAAAATAATGCTTAAAAAGACAGATTCTCCATTTATGATGCATCATGTCTTAAATGTGGACTACTGTATAACACGCATCTGGCTGCTTTCCACATGTTCTTCATGCTGATTGAGGCTGAATTCAAATCAAATACTGCCATATTATTTCTAAAGAAACCTGAAAATGTATGGTTCAGATTGCTCAGTTCATATAGTGGAAAGGTTTGGTTCTGCACCCAATCGGAATCTTACTGAAAGCTCATTTTAAAGATATCAACCTCAAATTTGGAACACATCTTTAGTTTTGTAGCTTTGATTTTCTAGCAACTTTAGATTTCACACATTTAGTAAAACAAATTTAAAATCAAGTGCAGTATATGAAAAGTCTTAAGTTTTTTATAAGTAAAGCCTTAAGTCTGTGTTCCAAAGAATGTAAGATTTATGATAGTTTAACTTGGAAATGTCATTTTGAATATGTCAATTAATTTTATTCATCAATGAATAAAAAGTGGGACTGATAGTTAACACATTAAGGGTGGGTTAGAGTTGAGAGTTGACTTTAGCAAACATCACTTCTGTTCAAACCCACTGAGTCTACGAGATATCTGTGTGTGTGTGTGTGTGTGTGTGTGTGTTACCGAGGTAGGGGCTGATGAGGTGGAAGTAAATAGGGCCATTGCTGCGTTGAGCTCTGAACGAGGAGTTGGCAGTGCTGTACAGAACTGACTTCTGCTCATATGAGCACGAGGACAGATCCAGAACTTCCGCATTGCTGCGCAGGAGGAGAGAGAGGCATGAATGAGTGAATGAAGTGAGCTGGTAAACGAGTGTGTGAGCGAGGGTTTGAGTGTGTGTAGTACCTCAGGGCTCCTGCTGTGATGCTCTGAAGCGTTGAGGTGTTCAGTGCGCAGATGTTCGAGCCGATGACGTTCAGCTCGTTAGTGCCTAAAGTGTGACCGGCCACACTCAGATACCTGAGGATCACCTCCTTACTCTACAACACACACACACACACACACACACACACACACACACACAGAGGTTATCTAGCTCCACTCATCACTTCCAACGTTTCATATATTAAGTTCACTATAATGTCCACAGAATGTCTAACAAAATGAAGCACAAAATAACATTTACAACAACACTTCACTGAACTAACATTAACAATTAGCATTATATTTGTTACAGGATTTATCCATCTATGATAACAGCAGTTAATAAAATACAACTGTTCATTGTTAGTTCACGTTAGCGCAGGTCCATTAAATCATTCACATTTATGCATTTAGCAGAATGTAGAAATTAAAATGAACTAATAAAGAAAAAAACATTCCAAATCATTTAACAATCTTAGTTATATCTTACCTAATAAAGTTATTTAATATTAACAAATGAAACCTTGAAAATGAAAAGCGTAACACGTTAAATAAGGTCTCATTTGCTGACATTAGTTAATGCATTAGTTAACGAACTAGCTGTGAGCAATATGTTTTACAGCAGTCATTAACCTTTGTTAATGTTGGTTGATAATGTTCATTGTTCATGTTAGTTCACAGTGGATCAACTATTGTGAATAAATACAACTTTTGAGTTCGTAAATGTTGAGATTATTGTAAACCCAACATAAAAAGCATTTTCAGTTACACTGTATTTTGTTACAGTGTATTTATACATTTAAGTACTGAGTAATATTAGTTAACTACATGTACTTACTATATGGCTTGGGTTTGGCTTTGGGTTACTTGCATGTAATTATATATAATTTATTGTTATTATAATACTACGTACATGTAACAAGGACACCTTAAAATAAAGTGTTTTCCATTGTTAGAATGGAATCAAATGAGTCCTCTGCACAATCTGACTCTGCTGCAGCATAGATTTAAACTCCTCTGGCCAGAGGAGAATGACACACCGTTTCCTCGTATAATACAGTAAAGCTGCTCTGACACAATTTGCATTGTAAAAAGCGCTATATAAATAACACTGACTTGACTTGTTGGTTCATGTTAATCCTTATGGAACCTTATCGTACAGTGTTCCCACATTTACTTCACAAACCATGTCTATTTTGTCACCGAATACACACACACCTTGTCTTTGTCCCATTCTCCGTTGTTTCTGCTCATCAGCGCGGTCAGCGTGTCGATGCTGGTGACGCTCCAGGTCCTGATCTCGTCGAGCGTGGCTTGCCGTGAGACCGAGGCGAGCAGCTGCAGCGTGCTGTCGGAGAGTCCGGCCGGATACACCTGGAACACAGCGGTCATCAGCGGTCATCAACATTCATCAGCGGTCATCAGCATCACAGCGATCTGGAGACCCCAGCTCACTCACCTGCTTCAGCTTGCTCAGAATGATTCTCTGGAAGTTGTTGTCATCCACCTTCTCCGTGACGGCGGCCAGGTTATCTCTGAGGACCCTGGCGGTCAGACAGGCGTCGAACTGGGCCGCGGTGTAGCCGAAGGGGAACGAGCCGTCTGCGATCGTGGCTTCCGTGATGTTTCCCGCGGTGCAGTCTGACCGACACAAACATCAACACCTTAAACAACCCTGTGACAGCTATGAAAACACTCTTCTTTATGTCACAGAGGTCATTATTATTAATGGGTTATAACTATTATTCAGGCCCAGTTTAAGCATCCTGCAAGATGTCTGTTAAAGATCGCTTGATCTGGAAAGCATCTGCTGTGTACAAACATCTGACAGACGTCTGTTTTACATACATTCTAAATCATAAACATTGTAAGGACATCTAACAAACCTCTATTTGACATCTGATAGGAAACGTCCTATAGACGTATTGCAGATGAACAAACACTCTAAAAAAAATACGTCTTGCAGATGGAAATGCAGACGTCAAATAGACGTCTCCGTGATGTATGTGTGCTATCAGGGTTATTCTTCTTCTTCTACTTCTTCCTCTGATCGGCTTTCTGAAGCAATAATCAACAGCAGCTTCATTCCTCTATATATTCCTATGATTATCTGAACTCCATATGCCTTTCCAAGGTTTTATCCACAGTGATTTATTTAAATTATCTTGGATTTGACTGTAAAATGCCAATCAAATACCAAAACTGGTGACGTAAATAGCAGGCAGGAGGTCCGGCGGTATCTTTGCAATGATTTGATGTATTAAACCAAACTTGAAACCTGTCATTGTCTCCATGCTCTTAAAGTATTCACCAAATTTCAATCACATAATCACATAATGGTCAAAACTTACACGCAATAACGTATACCTTTTTGGTCGGCTCCATCATTGTTGCTATTATTCTTTAAATATATAATGTACTATCAATTTAATTACACATAATACCATAATGACAAAGTGCACAACTTGCAATATGTTATCATTCGTATAAGTCATTGTTTTTGTGTGTTTTACCTGCAGAGCGCATGATTCTGCTTCGAGCGTCTAACTCAGCGTTGCAGTTTTTAAAGAGTTTCTTTAGTTTCGGCTTCTCTGTGTTTCTCGTCCTCAGAAACGGCATGAACACCTTCATGTACTTCCTCTTCAGAGGCTGTCACACACACACACACACAAGCATTAATAAAGCAGCAGTTCACACATCTGGAACCACTGAGGGAAGGAGCGAGTCAGAGAATAAGCGTCCGTACCGCGCCGAAGCGGCTCCAGAAGTCTTCAGTGAAGTACAGCGGCAGGGTGTCCAGACGCTCCAGCATCTGCTGATCCCAACCAGAAGAGCTCCTGAAACACAACAGAGTTCATTTATACAGCGCTCCACTCTAATCAGACAGCCTTACAGTCATAAACGTACTGTTTCATAAATGCATTATTTAATTCATTGTCAGTAACTCTCATAACAAACCCTTTTCTGCCGGGGAATACAGTTTTCTGATGTTTGTTTTATATCGAGTGCAGTTCAGTGCAATAACTCTAATGATGGCAGTCAACTAAAGTTCTTTGAATGACTGATCTGTAGACGAAGAGCTCTTTGCATGATATTTCTCACCCATAGACAGTTCCTCCTGAGAGCAGCAGTGTTTGCACAGCGCTGATCTGAGCGTCGGAGAGATCGTGGCAGTTCTTCAGGCTCTCAATGATGGCGGGGTCAGAGTTCTGGATGTAGACGGGCTCGAGGGTGCAGGTCAGGTTACCCAGAACCTCCACGTGATCTTTGCTTAGCCTCTGACCCGAAATACCCTAAAACAACACACACACACACATTTACAAGAGCCTGCGGTGGAAATGATGTGTGTGTGTGTGTGTGTGTGTGTGAGTATGTATGTGTATGTGTGTGTGTGTGTGTGTGTGTGTGTGTGTGTAAGAGCTGCTCACCAGACAGTTCCGTGCGTTGTTGAACAGAGTCTTCTGTTTGTCCAGGACGCTGGAGAGAATGGAGTAATCTGCCGTGCCCACAGCGCTGAAATACGAGCGGCAGTTCACCTTCTCCACCTTCTCGTAGCTGACCGACAAACATCAACAAATTACCACAAGCAAACAGATGGACAAACCAAACCACAGATGACAAGAAAATCAAACAAACACTCTGAAAGAGCTGGGAATCAACAACAAAGCAAAATAGTGAAACACTCATAAATGAAATAAAATGACACTCATAGAGAAAATCATTTTTAGGAATTTGTCTAATGACCATTTCTAATTCCTGTCACTCTTTGTGGTGTCTGTTGTCCAAGAGCACAACATAACAGATATTCCACTGCTACAAAAAAAAAAAAAAAAAAAATTCCTTCCTTAATATTTTTGTCTTGTTTTCTAGTATACATATCTAAACGTTCTTGAATCATGATGCATTTACGTGCATTTAAGTAAAATGACTTAAGATATTATGAAAAAAAATATCTGCCAATGGGGTAAGAAAAATAATCTTAATACAAAGGCTGAACAGGATTATTTTTCTTGCCTCATTGGCAGATATTTTTGCTCATTTTAAGCAAAAACTAACATTTTGATCTTTTTTTTTTTTTTTTTTTCAGAAAACACACATGATATGATAACAGTATCTTAAGTCATTTTACTTGTCAAGAATTTTCGTCCTGATTCAAGAATTTTTTAGATTTTTATACTAGCAAACAAGACAAAAACACTAAGCAAGAAAATCATTTTTGCAGTATTTTATCTGAATGACGGGAGTAGGTGTGTGTGCGATATGATGATTTTTTAAAGGGATAGTTCACCCTAAAATTGAATTTCTGTCATTATTTACTCACTCACGTGTTGTCCCAAACCTGTATTCATTTCTTTCATGTGCTGAACACAAAAGAAGATATTTTGAAGAATGTGGGTAGTTAAACAGTTGCTGGTCCACATGACTTTGATAGTAGGAAAAAAATACTATGTAAGTCACTGAGGACCAGCAACTGCTTGATTACCCACATTCTTCAAAACAGCATTTATGTTCAGCAGAAGAAAGAAACTCATTCAGGTTTAAAACAACTTTTGAGTAAATAATGGTATAAATATAAAACACTACGACAGAATTAACAGACAGATGACAGAATTTTGACCTTTTACCTATAACTACTGTATTCCTTTAACGTTAACAAAACAACAAAACGCAAAGAGAAAAATCACTCGCTACTCTTGACTGAAAAAAATAAAAAAATAATAAAGTTGGTTTAGGAATCAATCTATATAGTGATTTATTTTTATATTTGTTAATTCACGCTAAATACACCTATTGTACCCGAAAATAAAGCACTGTTTGTTTTATTTGTATATTATGTGTATTTGTAATGTGCATCTTTGTTCTTATTTTTTAATAAGAAAGATACAATAATGACAGAGTTTTATCTTCGCCCACTTTACCCTAAATATCCACCATTCTTTTTTTTTTGTTACCTTGAAAGGCTTCGTCTTGATAATAGGGAAATTAGTTTGGCTGTACTGCTCAGACAGCATGCAAAATAGTAAAACCAACATGACAAAAGAATCGTGATAAAATCATGAATCGTGATATTTCTAAAAAAAAAAAAGTGACATGATATTTTTTCCATATCGCCCACCCCTAGATGGGAGTATGGTGAAAGAGTGAATCAGCTGTGAGAGATCCTCTTCTGCTCCGCTCAGATTTGGTACGATAGCAATACTCGTTTGTTTTCTGCCTTGGAGAATTCACTCATTACTTTCATTTGCCAGGCACTCACTTGTAGTAAAGCAGCACGTCAGAGGGTAAATCTGTGAAGCTTGTCGAAGTCTCCTCTTTCATGTAGTTGTACATGCACATCAGCTGGAACACAACGATTAGAGTCTTTAATGATAAACCTCACAGATGCAGATGTAAGTACTGAGCGGAGGTGAGTAAGCTGTGTACCTGACTCTCCTTCAGCTGGACCTTCTGCCGCCCCGGCCGGCGTCTGCAGGCTTTGACCAGCTGCTTGACCTTCGGCTCGGCGAGCGTCCGGACAGACGTGCAGGTGAAGCCCTGCAGCAGCTCCTCAGACAGCCTGCAGAGGGAGACAAACACTCATGAAGCACCTGCTGCGTCTGTACCGTGTGTGAAAGAGCAGGAGTGTGATGAGTGACTTACTCCTCAGTGTCCTTACTGACGCTCGCCACAGAGCCGAACAGCATCACGGCCTGCGACACGACAGAAAATCAGCCCGAGGTATAAACACACACACACACAGACTCTCTTAACCCTCCTGTTGTGTTGGGGTCACATTCATCCACATTAAACTGACTGAAACACTAGTGAAACTATTTCATTCCTCTTGAAATATTGTGACGACTTCTTGTTCAGGGTTGTGAACGTGCATGCAAAGTTTCTACTGTTTTGGAAAGACTAGAAAGGTTTCCATGCAATTTGTCAAAAATCAATCATTTCTCACATATTTTATTTTTTTTTTCAGTCTCGGACAAGTTATAATATGGGTTTTCAGAGACACAGTAAGCTCCAATGAGTAAACTTAGCTAACGCATTAACTAGCTATGAGCGATGCATGTGTTACACTATTTATTGATCTTTGTTAACATTAGTTAATAATAATAACACTGTTCTTTGTAAGTTCATGTTCAGGTCCATTAAGTAATACAGTAACTCTTCAGAATCGACAACACTATTATCTAGTTGCTTAGTAGCATGCAAATACTAGCATATCAGCTGTTTAGCAGTCCTTACAAAGCACATATTCATGCCTTTTCCTGCATGACCATATTCTGGACTGCTTAACCTACACCATACAGCTACCTTACAAACTATTAACAGCCAGCAAATTAAGAGTTTACTGTGGGAATAGTCTAGCTGATAGTGAATGTGTGTTCCCCTTACTTGCTACCAATAATATTAACAGATACAGCTTTTGATTTTAATATGAGACCCTGGAGCACAAAAGCAGTCTTCAGTAGCCAAAAATACATTGTATGAGTCAAAATTATCCATTTTTCTTTTATGCCAAAAATTATTAGGATATTAAGATCATGTTCCATGAAGATATTTTGTAAATTTCCTACCGTAAATATATCAAAGCTTAATTTCTGATTAGTAATATGCATTGCTAAGAACTTCATTTGAACAACTTTAAAGGTGATTTTCTCAATATTTAGATTTTTTTGCACCCTCAGATTCCAGATTTTCAAATAGTTGTATCTCAGCCAAATATTGTCTTATCCTAACAAACCATACATCAATGGAGAGATTATTTATTCAGATGATTTATAAATCTAAATTTAAAAAAAACTGACCCTTATGACTTGTTTTGTGGTCCAGGGTCACATATATTAGTAAATGTTGAAATTGACATTAAGTTTAGTACAAGCTTTCAGAGATATTTTTCATTAGTAGTTCAAGCTAACTAATGTAGATCACTAATGTTAACAAACACAACCTTATTGCAATGTGTTACCGGGTTTTCTGTTTTTGTATGATTTTTCATGGTGGTGAATTGCATGGTAACCAACTGAGGTCAACTTGACCCAGACTCCACCGTAGGAACAAACGCAGCAGGAGGGTTTTTACATGGTTTTTCCTCTTCCATCATCATTAAATCAATATAAAAACAAGGTCATCTGAAATAGACACAGAAGAAGAGGAGAAGTGTGGGCACCTGCTCCTGTGTCCACTGCTTCTGGTTGATCAGGGTGATGTTCACAGACTCCTGAGGGATCAACAAGACGCGCGGGATGGAGCCAGCCAGTGCGTCCGGAACGTTCTCGATGACTTTAGTTTCATCTACGGACACGATCTGAGGAGGAGAGGGACGAGAGAATCTGAGAGAAGGTTCGGATGTAGAGGTGACCGTTACTTGGCTAAACACGTACCTTCATGACATAAACCAGCTGCAGGATTTCTGGCGCTGAGAGGATGTTGCTGATGAATGTGGGATTTTGGGAGATGGCCAGGAGCTCAGAGGGTTGAATGCTGGAGATGGTCTCCGCCGGAACGCCCTTGACGAGCGTCCCGAGAGACAGCAGCGAGGAGCCGGTGTTGATCTGAAAAACACCCCAAAGTTCACTGGTTTAACTACTCAGAAACATTGACTTAGGATTTTTATATTTTATGTCAGTTAACAGTTTTTCTGTAGCTTTTCTGTTCTTGTGATATTCAGCTCCAGACTCACTGGGAAGTCGGACTCGATGAGAGTCTGTATGACTGCGTTGGCTTGGCCCTGATTCCAGCCGTCGACGGCGCTGAGGGTGGAGAGCGCGCCCTTGATGACATCAGAGGAGGCGGAGCTTATCTGAGCCTCCGTCAGGCCCACGCTCTGACTGCCCAGCAGCTGGATGGTGGAGGAGGAGAGCGACGGCAGATTGGCCGCGAGAGCAGACGTGATCTGAAACAAAGATGATGCGGGTCAAATGAGGTCGACTGACTGACTGACTGACTGACTGACTGACTGACTGATTGATTGATTGATTGATTGATTGATTGATTGATTGATCACCTCAGGGCTCTCGGTTCCATTACAGAACACATTGATCCGCTGGATGAGCAACAAACTGTCTGCTGCTCCCAGAGTCTCGAATGCAAATGAAGGGATTCCACACAGGAACTGGCCTGGGAGACTGTAGACACACACACACACACACAAACACACACACACACACACACACACACATGTGAACAGAGCTGTGTATACTGGTGCTCTGCATTTAGCAGATGTTTATATATTTGCTGAGATTTAGACATGCACTGCAAAAAAAATCTTATCTTACTCAGTATTTACTAGTCTTACTAGTCAAAATATCTAAAAATTCTTAAATTAGGATGCATTTACTAGATAAGCAAAATGACATAAGATATTTAGTCTTGTTTCCAGGGGAAATAACTAAATTATCTAAAACTATCTGCCAGTGGGGTAAGTGAAATATTCGTAAAACAAGAGTATTTTACTTACACCACTGGCAGATCATTTTACTTATTTTAAGCAAAATTCACTTAATTAAGTTTTGGAAACAAGACTAAATATCTTGTTATTTTGCTTATCTAGTAAATCCTAATTTAAGAATTTTTAGATATTTTGACTAGAACCAAGACAGAACTTCTAAGTAAGATGAGTTTTTCTTGCAGTGTGGTTGATGTTGGTGACTCAGGCCGGGCCAGCTGCGCACCTGATGGGGTTGAAGGACGGGTTCTGGCTGTACAGCTGTGTTATGTAGTAGTTGGCTACGCTGGACTGGACTGTCACCGTGCTGTTGAGCAGCTGAAGGTTCTCTGGGTTTTCCAAGAAGACTCCGATCTACAGAACAACACAAGAGCGCTGTCACTGGGAAGTTCAGATATGCATGTCTGTGTGTGTCAAGCCAATGCTGTCAATGTTGCAAGATTCATCAATTATAATTCATTTAGCAGATGCTTTTATCCACAGAGACTTATAAGTGAAGAATACAGCATGCAAATCTTCATAAAGAGGCAAATAAACTCAAGAAGGGCTTGTAATGCAAAGCTTCAGACATCGTTCAGAGTAGTGCAAGCTAGAACAGGGAGGACTTAAGGAAAAGTGAAAGCAATGATTTTCTTCTTAGTAGGATGCAGTCAAATGCTGACGGAGGAGATGAGTTTTCAGCTGTTAATTAAATATTCTCAGGGACTTCAGCTGTAAACAGCTCCACAGAGAACAACTACGCCATTATTAAGGTCAGGTCTGTTTAAGTTTTCATCTCACCCAATACTGTCAGCGCCAGCATCACACCTATCAGTTTGACTGAATAATACGTTTCTTTTAAACCCAACTAAGCAAGTCAAAGGTGACAGTGGCGAGGAAGCTAAACTCCAGCAGGTGACAGAAGTGGTGCGTTTGTTACCTGGCTAGGCGACACGAAGGAGTTGAGATCAGACAGATTGACGTATCTGATGAAGACGCCAATGTAGCTCACAAGCCAGTTTGTGGAGTTCAGCTGAGGATCGGAGGCGTTGTAGCAGCGCGGTGAGCCACCTGCGCACACACAGACACACACACACACACACACACACACACACACACAGACACAGACACAGACACACACACACACGCACACACACACACACACAGACACACACGCGCGCGCGCACACAGACACACACAGACACACAGACACACACGCACGCGCACACACACACACACGCGCGCGCGCACACAGACACACGCGCAGACACACACACACGCGCGCACACACACACACACACACAAGCACACACAGACACACACACAGAGAGAGACACGCACACACACACAAGCGCACAGACACACACACAGAGAGACACACGCACACACACACAGAGAGACACACACACACACACACACACACAGAGACACACACACACACGAGTTAAAAATACGTACTACAGCTGAATGTGAGCTGGGTTTTTTTTAAATTGCATTCATTTGAACACATTAACCCATTTAGGCCTGAGACGCCTTAAACGTCTTAAAGGTAAACACACACAGATGTGTGATCAGGTTTTAATATAAATAAAAAAGCTGTTTGAATGAACAATTCAATGATTCATTCATAAATGATTCATTCCCTTGTTTCATTACTGGATGAATCAGTGTTTTTGAACAAATGATTCAATGACAGACACATTTTTATCAGTCACTTGTCGCCACCAACTGGCATAACATTATAATGAATACAATCTTTATAAGAAGCCTCAAGTTACTCTTCAGAAGGTGATTTACTGTATATAGACACCAGTATTTGTATTCAAACTATACACTTATCCCAGTACTTCTGTGATTATTCGAATGTTTGTAACAGAAATAACAATACTGTGTGCGAAAAAGGCTGTTTGTGAAGCTGTTTCACATCTGTACATGACAACGGCTCTCTCTGGGTCAGCAGATTTACATGTTCCGGTGTGAATGTACTAGTCAAACACACACACACACACACACACACACACAGCTCTACACCTCTGAAACATCAATACAAAGTACATGTTCTTACCATTTGTGAGGTACACCTTCACAGAGCTGTAAACATCCTCTGGGGTGAAGTCAGTTCTGGAGAAGTTGTAGTTGTTTCCGAGAACTGAAACACTACACACACAGACAGCTGTTTAGTGTAAAGCGAGGTGTTTGTGTGGAGGTATTTAGCGATGTGTAAGCGCTCACAGTTTTCTGTAGGGCAGGCAGGCGGCGCTGCGGAGCTGTGCGGGGCTGAGGAGCGCGGAGCTGAGCAGAGGCAGGTATCTCACGAGCCGACGGTCGAACCACTGATCCACCTCAGACCGGATCTCCAGCTTCAGAACCTGAGGCCAGACGCAGGACAACACCTGCCGGGCCAAACCCACGGACCCCAGCGGCTCCTGCGGGACACAGAGACACGGACAGCTTAACACAGAGACAGAGCAAGCTTTGTCTTCTGGGAAAAATGATAAACTTCCTTCAAAACAATACACATACACCATATTTGTGCTACTGCACCGAGGGTATTCATCAGGCTACTCGTTCTGATTCTGCACAATAAGCAGCTGCCTTCACAGCACGTGATTTTCCATTTAACTGTTGCGCTCCGTCTCGCACATGACATAGCACTCATGTTAAAAGAGTTTAACTTTTAAAAACTGTGTCTCGAGACCTTGTGTATTTCCCCAAACGGTAGTGTCACATGGGATCTGACTAAAGACTGGAATACACTACACGGCTTCTTCCCAGACTTTTGCCCCGATTCACAATCTAGCTGCAGAAAGTCAGAGGCAGTCTGCAGGTTTAAGTTAACAAAGAGAATCATGTAGTGTATGATGGATTTTAGCTTCAGACTCTGATTCCATTCAGTTGGAGGATATCGAATACATTTGACATTTTGAGATCATTTAAAACACATTTTCTCACGTCACCCGTTTGTTGTGTCATTTAGTGTGTGATGAGCAGTTTTCCTCTAACCATCCGGAAGAGCATGATGTCTAGTGTTTTTGAATCTGTTCAGATTTTAAGTTTTCCAGCCTTAACACTCACAGTTCCAGAGGACAATCACAGAGGAAAGAGAGGAGAGACGGGCCAGATTCAAACCTCTACAAAACAATATGAAATCTTTTGTGCACATTTTTAGCACTGAATAATATGAATACAATTCTTAAAATCTCTCCACTCTGTCAACCATCTTGATTTTTTCTGAGTTTGTTGCAATGATCTACATCCGTATCCAAAGGAAATGTGCAATGCCATCGTAGATCTTGAATGGCAACATAACCGTGCTGTCTTCATGTCAGGAGTGTGTCTACGATGGAAGCACACTAGGTAGACCACTCAAGGGCATCTGACAGACCTACCGTCTCCAGATAGCGTGCGGTCTGGCTGTACTGGCTGAGCAGATCGCAGAGTCCCGACCCGTTCCCCAGGGTTTGAGGTGCGTTCAGAAACTCGCTCAGCTCGGCCGTAGAGATGGAGCCCAGCAGCTGCGGGAGAAACGCACAGATCAGAGGAGCTGCGATGGAAAGAGACAGAGCAACAGAGGAGCGCTGATGTACCTCGGGCCTCCTGTCCACAGGGATCAGAGACTGGAAGGTGCTGAGGTCTGGAAATCCAAACCGGAGGAAGAAAGACTTGAGGAAGAGGTAGAAACTGCCACTGACATAACAGCGAAGAGGAGCGTCTGCAGGAACACACAACACGAACAACTTTTAGGCCTCGGTCAGAAAATATATGAATCTATCATAAAAATACTTTTAAAAAGCCATAGCAATCTTAAAATAATAAACAAATATGACCATAAATAATAAATAATGTATATAGTATTATGTTCATATATGTTTACAACAAAAAGCAAACATTTTGCACCTAAAAAAACTTCACAGCAGTGAAAGGCACACAGAAAACGTGTAAGCATGTGAAATTGTGTGAAAGTGGGTTTACACAGCTGAAGAAACGTGTGTGTGTGTGTGTGTGTGTGTGCGTGTGAGTGAGAGAGTGTGTGTGTGTGTGTGTGTTTTACCTGTGAGTAGCTGTTGGATGTTGTTATAGATCTGACGTTGTGTGTTTTCATCCAGAGCAGTTCTCTGAGAGTCCAGCACACTGACACTGCGTCACAAACACACACACATTGTGTTTACTCTATATGCTATTGTCTGCATTTATTGTCCATGTTTACTGTTGTTGTTTTTTCTACTACGTGTCACTGTGGTTTTCTAAAGGAACTGTTACGTCTTTTATCCACTGCCATGAAATATGCTAAACACAAAGTTGACTTTCACTGTTTGTAAACCGCATAAATATATTCTCTCTACAACTGAGCTGTACAGAGGTTATGTAAAAGCACAGTCTCTTACGCCTCCTGTTTGACGCTGCAGCCTTGAGCCCTGACCGTGTCGAAGTACACCGTCACGTCTGCTGAGCTCAAAGCAGACAGCAGCGGCCTGAGTCGAACCCTGAGCCAGACTGACAGCTCTGAATCACTGACTGAAGCAGACGACAGATCGCCTCGCACAAACACCGTCTGCAGGAAGACCCGCTTCACCTCCGCAGAGTAGCCCAGTTCATTCACCTGCACAGAAGACCAAGACAGGACTGAGGCAGCTGGACAGATGCAGATGAAAATAACAGAAACAAATAACGAGGATATTCACAGCTTCAGAGAAAAAAATAATCCACAACGTACTTGGATGTTTGGAGAAAGAGCATCAAAAAACTGTGAAAGCTGCTGCGTTTGAAGCGCGCTCATGACAGTCTGAACGTCCTCGGGTCCGCTGAGCCGTGACGGCTCGGAGCAAAGCTCAGCCAGCTGGGACACCGTCAGAAACTCTGCAGCCTCCACCTGACAGAGAGAGACAGAGGAAAGAGTTGAGAGAGAGAACCAGATCAAAGGAAGACGTCACTGCAGGAAAACAGTCACCCAGCAATTACAGCAAAATACATCTAAACTAACCAATATAATCAAAGACTACACATGTAGATTCTTCTGTTGTTTCTTCATAATGTTTTAAAACACACACACACACACACACACATATAAAACCAAATATACCAAAACTAAATTATTTTAATTTATTCCATGGTCTGTCTGAATACTGGATTCTGATTGGCTGGCAGGTATGCAGTAAAACTGCTTAATGCACAAGTAGTTCCAAGTCAGTTTAATCACCATTCCATATTAATGCGCTGCTTTAATTGATGCACACTAACCAACACACATCACTCACACACACACACAGAGAGAAAAATTTAATTTCTTATTAAAGAAATTGACAAAAATCTAAGACACTCATGATGAATCTCTAAAAATACACTTTGACCTTCAAAATAAACTGCAATGCTACTCAACCCTAAACAGAACCACTAAATTTGCCAAT
>JAFVLL020021740.1:0-29303 GCA_021397915.2 Tor tambroides
TGTAGTACAATATCAACACCTACACAGAGAACGCAACAGCCACTAAAATACTGCGCCATCTGTGTCTCAATCGAAGCGTGGGCACCAACACGCTCCGTCATACAAACTAATACACAACACTCTGCTTAATATAGAAGCTACTGATGCAAACGCCAGCGACGGCACAAGAGGTCAGACTCAGACTCTGGGAGCTGAGTGAATGTGAGACGTTAGACGCGGTCAGTCTGACTGCAGATTTGTGTTTGGTGTCTTGAGAAGGTGTAGTCTTTGACATGCTTCAGGTGTTTTGAGTGAAGAACAGACACTCGTTTGAGTCGTTCTTCAATCAAAAACTTCAGCTGTAGAGTCTCATTTGTCATGTATCGTCAAATAAAATAAAACGGCATGTGAAGATGCATCACAGTACATTCACCTGAAAATCAAAAGTACATTAAATGTAAAGAAAACAAGGGTCTTACTCTTATAGATTAATGTTTTCTACTGATTTAGAATTTATTTAGATACACTATCACTCAAAAGTTAGGAATAATTCTGATTTTTGTTCTGCTTATTTGATCACAAATACAGTATAAAATTGTGAAATTTTGTTTTCTATGTGAATATCTGTTAAACTGTAATTTATTTCTGTGATCTGCAGCTGTATTTTCAGCATCATTACTCCAGTCTTCAGTGTCACATGATCCTTCAGAAATCATTCTAATATGCTGATTTGCTGCTCAACAAACATTTCTGATTATTATCAACGTTGAAAACAGTTGTGCTGCTCAATATTTATTTTTCAGGATTCATAGATGAATAAAAAGTTCAAATCTTTTGTAACATTATAAATGTCCTTGCTGTCACTTTTGATAATTTTAATGCATACTTAATGAATAAAAGTATTCATTTTTAAAAAATTACCTACAAACTTTTGAATGGTAGTGTATTACAGTTTCCACAAAAAAAAAATGAAGCAGCAGAACGGTTTTCAATCACAGTTTTAAACTGCAAAAAATAAAAAAAATAACATAAAAATGACAGTAAGAAGAATGACATTTATTCTCACAAACTTGATCTTATAAATGTAAAAGCCAAGCACTGGTAGCAGGTTTACGGTCCAGATAAGCGTCTCAGGCCGGATCTGACGGTGTTGGGAGGGATGTGAGATGTTCTGATGAATTATTGAGATGTTTAAGCACTCCAGGGCTCATTTGGCCGCTGTACTTGATGTCAGTGCTTTCAAAAACTGCACCTAACCCACGTCTGACACTCCGGAAGAGAAAGTGAAAGTGTTAACCAGCCGCTGGTCAGGAAAGCTTGTGTTTCGACTGACCCTCAGCACCAAAAGGACAGGAGCATGATGAGAACATGAATGAAACACAGACACAAACCAATGACAGACAGCCAGATCCATCAGACGATGAGACACTTACGGCAAAAACGGCCAATTAACACCCACAAACCCCTGCAGACGCCCTCAAGATCAGTCCGCTTTCAGGTCAAACGGTTCGGTTTTGAACCATGTTTGTTCAGACTTGAGCCGGACGCTCATTTGTCCTCCTTACTTACAGCAAAATAAATGAATCTATCAACCAATCCATAAATAACTAAGTAAATACATAAATAGTAATGTTATGTTCAAATTAATATTAAGTGACACATTTTAGGCAGAATATAGTCAGTATAGACTGTTTTGCTCTATTTCTCCAATCATTGATCAACACAGTGGTGTTTCATTCCGCGTTTTTGAACAAACTGAGTGAGTCAGGAATTCAGTGAACCATTCATAAACTCAAAACTGCATTCTAGCATACTACTCTTTACCATATCTTTTTATGGCAGAAATAGCAAGAGTTATATACTAGTACACAGCGCTCAAATTTCACTTAATTTCCAGCAATATCATCTTGACTTGATTGCACAGATACTATTTGAAGTGAACTGAGCTGGACGATGACATCACTGAATCAATGATGAACTGGATTGAAAATAATTAATTGAAAATTGAGTGTTTACTCTTGTCCTTTTGCATTATCGACATACTATTTTCCTGTTTAATACTGTTAAGTGCTTTGACACAATCTGTATTGTAAAAAGCGCTATAGAAATAAAGGTGACTCGACTTGACTTGAAATCAGTCACTTGCTTCATTCCTGATTGAATTAGTCAATTTTAATGAATTGGTTGAATTAGCAAACTGGCAGTTTTAGTTTCATATTTAGAGTATGATTTCTTAGTTCTATATTCAAACTCAGAACATTATAAATGCAATTATAACTGCAGTGTAAATGCATTCATTGCATCTCTGAGCTGCATTAAACAGTGTGTAAAACCATCCAAACGCCACTTCAGATGCAGCTTCTGTGCCATTTCTGCAGTGCAAAGAAGATGGATTTTGTTGATATCGATTTTATTTGACTGGTATCAGCCCTGTAATTTCTTATTTTAATTGCAGATTTGAGAATTTACATGAAAGATGACACATTGTCTTTACTCAGGTTAGAAAAATTGCCCTTATAAAGGTAAAAATGCACATGGAAAACAATGTAAGGGGGTAAAATTGCTTCTTAATGCAAGTACTCATTTCTGTCTGTGGTTTAGGATTATATTTCAGTTTTTATCTGTGTTATAGAAACAGGCACCCTAAAGAGCTGCTGCTGATCCAGAACTACAGTGCACAGGTCCTGCATATATCTCACCTGACGCCTACCTAGTGCTCTCAACGGGCATCTTAATGGCCTTACCGCACACATTCACATCTGCTCGACTGCAGAGATCAGCACTGAGATAAAAAGGTCACTGTGATTAGAGGTCAAAGGTCGCTCTTCAACAACTCGTGTCGCTTCTGGAAGAAACAGAAAACTGTGAGTTGAGTGAATGAGAGAAAACTGAGCAGATTCAGATGTTTTATCTGTACAAACGACTGCCTAACGAGCTGCTGGATCTGCACTAATTAACACACGCGTCCTCGTCTCTGACGGGACACTCGGCCCTGCTTCATTCTGGAGTGAACTGAACTGTTTGTTAAAATAATAAAGCAAAAAAAAATTAATTACGCTAGGCATGAGCAAATAAATACACTGCTTGGATTTAAAGGTGCCATAGAATGGAAAACTGTATTTACCTTGGCATATAATAATAATACAAGGAAATAACATACTGTGAGCCTCAAACACCACTGTTTCCTCCTTCTTATATAAATCTCGTGCATGGACCACTGAAAAATAGGCGAATCAGAACATAACACCGACTGTGACGTAAGAATCGGGATCACTAATAGTTATGCCCCCAATATTTGGATATACCCGCCCATGTTCTAGGCCAGCCGGACATGCACAGCCAAACCATCAGAAGTTCTGCAGGTATTGTGAAGAAACAAGCGAGGACAACAGCGAAAATGGCAGATCATGGAAATAAATGTTATGTTCCAGGCTGTGCAGGGATGGGTTGGTGTCTGTATTCAGAAAGGCACGGAAAACAAATAACGCATTCTAATAAAATAACGCGAGCCACTAAAGGGACATGGTTAGCTGCTTGCTAGCGATAGCCTGTTACATTACAGTACATAAGATTTCACTTACCACATAAACAGAGTAAGCAGAGATGACTGAGGATGATGGCGAATGATTTACAGATCCTGAGCACCACTGACAAGCATCTGATCTTGTGAAATGTGTGGTAAGTACTGCCGCTACAGTTTACACAGAGCAGGAGAGATCGCAAATCTCGAAAGTGAAAGTAAAGGCGAGGAAGTATTGAAATATATATGTTCCTTCCTGTGTTTCCTTCCTGCTGTGTGAGCCGCACTGTGAAACAGCCAATCAGAGCACAGCTCAACATTATTATTCATGACCCTTCCAAATAAGGTAATAACAGAGCATTTCATTCTAGGGACATATCCTAGGGTTGTAAATGGACATGTAAAACCGTTTCTGGAGAATTTTTGCCCTTACCTAAGCCACATACCTTCTTTGTAGATATCAGAGAACAATTTAAAATATTGTATCAATGCATTCTATGGCACCTTTAAGCTATTGGACTGGATCATTAATGAAGTCATGTGTTTGGCAGCAATGACTTTCATAGTATTTTTGTGTTGTTTTCCTGTACAAATATCTAAAGATTATTAAATCAAGATACATTTACTGGAGAAGCAAGATGGCATAAGATGTTAAGTCTTCAAGTCTTCTAAGTCTTGAAACAGAAGTAATTTTATGATTAAAACAATAATAAATACCTGACAATGGGTCAGAAAGATAATCTTGTTTTCCTTTTAATTAAAATTATTTTTTTCTGACCCCAATGGCAAAAATTCTTTCTTGTTTTAAAAGATAAGTTTTTTTTTTTTTAGTTTTTAAAGTTTTTAAATATTTTTTCCCCAGAAAACAGGATGTAATTTCAAAGCCATTTTTCTTGTATCTTGATTTAAGAATGTTTAGATATTTGTGCAAAAATGCCTTTTTTTCCTCCAGTGTAACTGATGTATTGTGTAGATTTTCATTTATTAATTAATCATGTATACAGACGTATGGCCATACTCCAGGATGAAAACGGCAAGATTGTGAAAGAGTGATTCAGAGAGCATAAGCAATCATTTTCAGTTGTGACTTTAAACCCCATTGAAAGATGTGCTGGAGTTCACTTTACTGTACAGAGAGCTTCGACTCTCCCATTGTCATTTTCTCGAAAAATTCATGCAACTTTTGATGGAAATAAATGTTGTGACATTGCACAAGATTGCAATGCCATTATGTATGCAAAAAGAAATCAAAGCTAAAGGGGGTCCAACGAGTCCAACGTTTATTTCTACAGCGCTTTATACAATACTGATTGATTCAAAGCAGCTTCATGGTAATAAACAGGAAAATAACATCAGTTATGAAGCTGTAAAGCAGCTCTACAAAAGACAATAAAGTCGTTATTCAGATCAATTCATATTCAGCTTTGTTCTCATCTGTCAGTGCAGTTCAATCAATAATATTACTGACTATTAATTGTCTTTTAAACCAAAAAAAGGGTGCAATTTTTTGGCCAGGCAGCATAGATTATAAAACACTTGCAGAAACCAATCCAAAAGCATATCAATCAAACACAATGACGAGAGAACATAGATCTGAACATTAACATGAGTCAAACCCAACGTTAAGACGTTCTGTAGTTTAACAGTGTTTGGGTTTGTTCTAGTACTAGTACTGCATGAAAAGTTTTGCTGAAACTATTTTGCTGAATATCAACTACATCCAGGTAATTGTTCCAATTCTGCTCCATTTTTAATGCATCACATATGATGTCTAACACTAGAATCAATGCTCAATGTGGATGGGCCGAGCAGATGAAGTCTCAGCTAATCGTGAATCTGTCGGACACACCAGTAACGAAGCAAAATAATGCATCACGCGGTCACTTCTCCATCGTGATGCTCAGAGACATTCATTATGGATGCATATGTGGCTCTGCAGCAAACACACAGAGGAAAACTTTCATTATGTTCCAGTGGTTCAGACCCGGAGCTCGTGTTACAAACCCAAGCGCAGCTATTGGACATTTCTGACATCGAGGTTTGACTTAATGACCAGGAGACGGACATATAGGAAGACACAAAGGCGTGATGTGCAGTCGAATCCCGCGTTAATGAATAGCGCGGTGTTCCGGTTCTGCTGATGCCACGCGTCTCTTATCAACGCGAGATGCTGACAGGATCCATCCCTCCATCCCAAAAAACCCGCTGCCAGAGAAATCGCTGTGTCGCAGCACCTGCCTTTTTGTCTATTCATGCTGTCCTCCTCCCTCAGCACCGCACATCTCCAGCAGAAAGGAGCTGCTCAACTCGGTGTGAAACTTTCTGAGATGGATCTGCAATTACCACTGTTACCGAAGGCCCCGATGCACTCACGCCGAACTTCTTTGCTTGGAATAAGTGCTTTACTGTTAGCAAACATCACAATGAATATGTCATCCCTACCCTTTTTTCTTAAAATAACCATGCAACAATATGACAGCGGTGCAATGCAAAAAAAAGATTTTAGTATTTTGTCTTGTTTTCTAGTATATCTAAAAATCTTGAATCAAGATGCATTTACTTTACAAGTAAAATGAGTTCAAATATTATGCTTTAAGAAAAAAATAAAATTTGTTAATAAAACCAGCAAAAATATCTGCCAATGGGGCAAGAAAAATTATCTTGTTTAGCCTTTGAATTAAGATTATTTTTGGCAGATATTTTTACTTGTTTTAAGCAAAAACTAACAAAATTGAGATAAATTTTTTTTTAGAAAAGACTTAATATCTTAAGTTATTTTACTTGTCATGTAAATGCATGCTGATTCAGGAATGTTTAGATACTTATACTATAAAACAAGACAAAAATACTAAGTAAGAAAATCATTTTTTGCAGTGTGAGAAAGCAGCGGTTAAGAAAGCATCATAGCGACGTGGGTGTTTGCCGTTGTCACATTACATTTATTTATACAGCAATTTACATTATTAAACATGATAGAGTCAGTGTTGATTTCAATTAGAAATACAATTTCAGTTTCTACTGTGAAGCAGCTCTCCATTGTGTTTGTGCTTTCATCTGACCTCAACAGACTGAACAAGGGATGTGTGTTTTAGAAACACTGATTTGTGAAGCTTTGAATCATTTGTTTCAAACCAGTGATTCGGAGCACATATCAAGCTGCCAAAGTCATGTGATTTCATTAAACGAGGCTTTGTTAAGTAATAACTTTCAAAATGTTTTGAAATTTTGGCATTGAAACCATGAACCAGTTTTTATATGGTGTTTATCATGGATGAATTTCATAAATTTACATTTTTAATGTCACAATTGTATAATAAAAAGGAAAAGATGTAATTATTAGTCTTGTATTGGTCTAATTAACCAAGCTCTCCATAAAACAAACAAAATAAGCCCTTTCAAGTGCATTGAAGAAGTGAATCATTTAGCAAAGGAATTGGTTCAGTTGATTCAAAGTTTTGAAAAAGTTCATGTTTTTACTCATGCCTGACCTTGATGGACTATGGAAGCTTGTTTCCGCCACAAGAAAAGAAAAAAAAAAATCTCAAAATTCAGACATTTTTTTTTGTTGCAAAATTGCAAATCTATATCCAGCAATTGTGAGTTTATGTCTTACAATTTTGTTTGTTTCTGCCACTTTATTTATTTTATTCTGTGGCAGAAACAAGCTTCCATAATGGACTAAACAGAAGAAATGAATCTGAGATGATTTCCACGTCAAAGGCGGCGGAGCCCCAGAGCCACACCCACTTATTACATCATCGCCAAGGACCAATGGTTGTTCGGGGGTGTTTACCAGACAAAGCGGACCTGAAAAGTTGCCAAGTCGGAACTTGAAAATAAACTTTGTTTTTGGCCAGTTTTTGACTGAAATGACGTCACACCTGTTCTTTGATGTCGCTTTGAGCCGTTAACGTGTCAAGTAAACTTTCTACAGGCTGCGCTTCATGTAAACCAAAAACTGGGGCGAAATCCATCCAGAAGGTACTAACAAGTACATTTTAGCTACTAATATGTGCCTAACATGTCCATCTAGAGGTGAATAAGGTAGATGCACCATCTTTTGAGCCTTTTGTGATCATGTTATGTGATATATCTGATGGGTGACGCTTTCACAAACGCACAACTGTTCAAAAGCAGGTCACCTTACATTGCAAGACACCTTCTGAGTACGAGCGCTGACGAGCCCTCAATAGACAGCGGCCTTATCTGCAGCTCCAGCACAAGAGATGGAACGCTGCCCTCCAATAAAGCTCTGGTCCCGGATTACGCTAATCCAATAGTCATTCTCCATGCCTCCCTCCTCTTCTCCGGCATCGCCGCCTTTCAAAAGGGAGCCATTCACGTCCCTAATGAGATTACGAGAGACGAGTGGAAACCAACATTTCCAGGGATTGTTTTAGGAGGGGTACGAGAGAGCGATCGCTGGTTCTAACCAGTGTTGGGGAAAGTTATTTTTAAAAGTAATGCATTACAATATTGCATTACTCCCTAAAAAAGTAACTGATTACCTTAGTTAATTTTTATGGAAAGTAATGAATTACGTTACTTTTGAGTTACTTTTTAAATCAGGGCAGGGCTTGCTTGTTTGTTTTTAATTAAAAAAATTATTTTACAAATGTAAAAGCCCAAAGTGAAATGAATATGCCTCAGGCTGAAGGAAATCTAAATTCATGTCTGTACAGTAGAGGGCGCCGCTCAAACAAATTGCATGAAGAATATGACGCAGGAGAAGAAAATTCAACACTATTTGCCAATAACAAAAATGAAACACAAATGTGTCATTTTTGGTTAGTATGGTTGAACTGGATCATCAAAGGTCAGTAGCAAAGACACTGGTTAATAAAATGGGATGGTGTCAGTCAATACATGGAGAAACAAAGTAACTGCTGTTATTTGAAAAAGTTCTTCTAAATTAAAAAGTAATGCATTATAGTTACTTAAAAAAAGTAATCTGATTACATAACTCAGTTACTTGTAATGCGTTACCCCCCACACTGGTTCTAACACCTGTCATTCGCATTGATCCGCTGGCTATATCTCTGAGGGCCGAGAGTCGCTGACCAGCATCGATCGGTCATTTGTATGCATGGGAACGTGCGAGGGCTGTTATTTTAGCGAGGGTAAAATTGGTTTTGGACGTGCGTGGGTGTCGCTGTGTCATTAGGGGCTCGCTGCTGACTCTCCTGCCCACTCGCTGAGAGCTCGTCCTGTGAAGAATGGCATAATCCTCCTGGGCCCAGTCAAAAACGGATGGATGGTGGGTGGATGGAGTAGTGAAATTCATGGAGGAGGATGTAGAGACGTGCGGCTTGATGCACAGCGAGAACTTTGGGCCATCAAAGTGGCTGTAATGGGTGAAGGAGGAGCGGGATGTTCAGCGATGGGACGGAAATAGAAAACACGCGTGAGCAACATTCATGTGGAAAACACAGAGAGTGACTAGAAATGCATAAAAGATTTCAACTGCTTCCTTCTGGCTAAACTCCCTTTGTGCAAATCAAACAGATACAAGAATTCCTTTGTACCTGCTGCAATCATGTTTGTAAATGACTTCTTATAAATGTGCGTTGTGTTGCTATGTATGCTGCTGTCTACATAAAGAACTGCCTTTTAAGGACAATAAAGTTAAGTAAGGAAGGAAGGATTTAAATGCACTGACACTATCAGATGAGAAGAAAACTTGGACTGAATTGATCTGAATAATGACTCTATTGTCTATATTGTCTTCTGTAGAACATCGTTTATTACCGTGAAGTACTATAGAAATAAATCTGACTTGACTTGAATCCAAAGGTTTCAAGATGTTGTAACTGAATTAGGGTTAGACTACAGGAAATTTGGTCAATTTTCAGATTTTGGGTTTTTTTTAGACTAGTGGAAAAAAAACTTGTAAAATTCACATTTAAATGTTTATTTCATTGCACTTTAGTACTTTGCATCTATATACAGTCAAACCAAAATTTATTCAGACACCTTCTACATTTCTCACATTATCACAGTTTATTGGCTATAGTTTAGAAAATGGTAATAAAATATGAGAAGAGCTCAGAGTTAAACTGAGTCAGAACAAATTCATCTTGATAATGTCAGATAACTTTGATAGAAAGGTATGGAACAAAACATCAAATTTTTGGGTATAATATGTCACAGGTTACTTTATTTTGCTATCCTCACTTACAGAAATCAACTACAGTGTCCTGCACCCTCTGGTAAAAATCCATAACTTCAACGAGTTTTTCTTTTACAAACACCAAACCTTACAGATTTATTCCTCTCTATATTCTGAAAGCTTGTTCATATAACATTCATACTGATTTATACAACATTTCTCTTCTAAAAACATGGTGAAAATGTGTTTGTTTTCTGTCTGTTGACAGGGTTTTCTGATTTATGGAGTGATAAAAAGAGAAATCCAAAAATCAAACAAGTGTTATGAATCTGGCTTCATCCAATGTTCAGATTAATGGTCTGGAAATGTATGCCAATTACTGCATATTTAATTAGATTATACCTCATTTGCATATTTAAATATAACGTTCCAGAAAACTGTAAGTTTTTAATCTATTCACATAGGGTATTTTGCTTTAAGTTAATAACCTCCTATATATGATATTATTTGATGTATTTAGACACACTGTGGTAATTAACTTATTTAAAATTTTCCTTTCACTCCTGTTGTTGTGAACAGGTTTTTAGTTTGACGCCTGTCCGCCTGAAAACATACTAGTGTCAAACATGGCAAAGACGTCTATAAATACATGCAGCTCTTCATTGACGGCCAATTACCCGTGAGATTCCCAAAGAGCAGCTGCTGTCCTCTGGACGTCTCTCTTCAGCCCCAATCCATTTACACTTCGTCATTCACACAGCGAAAGCAGAGGTCTTTCAGGATGGACCTTCATCCTTTCATGTGGCTCTTTTCATCTTCCTCGCACTCTTTGAAGAACGAACCTCTTGCTTTCATGAGCAACTCGAAAAAAACAAACATGCAAACCATCAGACCGGCTTTCATGTGTTTGCTGTTGCTCCATCTCCACTTCACAATATAGAAATATTAACAATATATTCATATAAAACATTCAAAAATACATACGGAAATAGAAACAATTACAAGCCTTGCGGTCTTTATTTGACTTGCTTTTGCACCGATCTCAATTTACTATATATATATATATATATATATATATATATATATATATATATATATATATATCAAGAGCTTATTTGCAAAAACAAATAACTCCATTTAAAAAAAAAAAGTCATTTTTTTAAATTAAAAAAAAGTTTTTTATTGTGTGTTAGCTGTATTTTTTAAGTTATTTAATCAAAGCAACCCAACTGCAGTATGCAGAATAAAAAAATAAAAAAACATGATTTTTGAAAATGTTTAAAAACGGAGTTATCTATTTTTGCAAATAAACTCTTCATATATAACCAAAAATGATTCAGACACCAGATATAATTTTTTTTTACTAGTGGGTGCAGGACACTATAGTTGATTTCTGTAAGCGAGGAGAGCAAAATAAAGTAAACTGTGACATATTATACCCAAAAATTCTTCATACAGTGGACTAGCAGTAAAACTGTTAAATATGATTTGACACTTTGAATCTGATCGTGTTTTGTTCCATACTGCTTTTCTATCAAAGTTATCTGACATTATCAAGATCAATTTGTTCTGACTCAGTTTAACTCTTGAGTTCTTCTCATATTTTATTACCATTTTCTAAACTATAGTGAATAAACTGTGATAATGTGAGAAATGTTGAAGGTGTCTGAATAAATTTTAGTTTGACACACACACACACACATATATATGTGTGTGTGTGTGTGTTATTAAATGAAGTGTTTTAAAAACACCATTTTCATTTGCACTTATTAGTTCACTTATTATAAATGTACTCTGAATCAGGACTTAAAGAAAAAAAGCCTGGAGCCATCTGAAAGGCTTGATGTCCTCCTTCCAAATAAAAGCCGTGGCTCTGATGTTCAGGGTTCTGTATCTGAAGCAGGCTGGAAGTTTGGCAGAGATCACGGAGGTCAGACGGCATCATAACGCTGGATATCAGAGCCGAGATAAGACTGATCTCTGCAGACAGCGGCGCGGCACAGACTCACGGGTAATGACCCTCTCAATATGCTCTCGACATGTATGTGCAGACAGTTACACTCCAATAACAAGTGAAACGCTCTTCAATATTCAGGTGTTTGCAGAAGCGCTCTCATCTTGAGCTGTAGAGCCCAATAAGCAGCTGACTATAACTGACAGGGAGGAGGGAGAGAAAAAAGCTAGAGAAATCACACACGGACTGTTTGCTTTTCCAAGCTGTGGGTGTGAAAAAATAAAAGAAACGCTCCTGAAAGTGGCTCCGCAGGAGGATGAGGACTTAATCCAGCAGCGTGTGGATGATGGGAATGGAGAGATGAACAGCGAAAGAGAACTTGAACTTGTTCCTGCTCAACAGACTCTTACTGGTGCAGGATGGAAAACATGAAGAGCTGCTCTATCAAACACATTCACTGCTGACTTTGGCACTTTGTGTGGTTTGAAGGAGGTTGGAGAGCCACAGAGACAGATCAGAATGTAAAATGTGACCAGTCATAAGGGTCATAAATTTGAGATTTATACATCATGCTGAATAAATAATCTTTCCATTGATGTCTGGTTTGTTAGGATAGGACAATATTTGAAAATCTGCAATCTGAGGGTGCAAAAAAATCTAAATATTGAGAAAATCTCCTTTAAAGTTGTTCAAATGAAGTTCTTAGCAATGCATATTACTAATCAAAAATGAAGTTTTGATATATTTACGGTAGGAAATTTACTAAATATCTTCATGGAACATGATCTTAATATCCTAATGATTTTTGGCATAAAAGAAAAATGGATAATTTTGAGCCATACAATGTATTGTTGGCTATTGCTACAAATACACCTGTGCTACTGAAGACTGCTTTTGTGCTCCAGGGACACAAATAACATGATCAGGGAAGGTTTGGGTGGGTGTGTCTAAAGCATCTGATCATCTGATCATTTGTGAGCCTCTGCAGGACTGCGGATCTGTTCCGGCCTGTTGTTTTTCAGCACCTCACGCCATGAGCGCCACATTTACATAAGGGATAAAAACAGGCATGGGTTTAAAACAAACCACAATAACTTTAATAAACAAACATTCATTTAGCAAACTCACATCTGATAGCAGAATTCTTCCTGATTGTAACCTTAAAACATGTATTTCCTCTGAAGCGGCTTTGAAAAAAATATGCATTGTGCTACACATATAACTTGAACTGAATTAATACCAGGCTGAATGAAATGTAAATTGATGTCTGTACAGTAGAGGGTGCAGATCAAACAAACTGCATGAAGAATATGACGCAGGAGAACAAACTTCAACACTATTCACCAATAACAAAAATCAAACACAAATGTGTCATTTTTTGCTTAGAATGGTTGAAATGGATCATCGAAGGTCAGTAGCAAATATACTGATTAATAAAATGGGATAAAATACATAAATGATATTTATCTTATTTAACATATTTAATTATTGCAGGTTTGTATAATATTCTGAGTTTGCATTTGACTGTTTTTATTGATTTTGAGGAATACTGAATCTGTATTTGTGCAGGTGAGATGAGTAAACACATGTTCTGATTACTCCTGATTTCTCTCAACATGGCAACCCCAGAACTGTCAGTCAATACACGAGAAACAAAGTAACTGCTGTTACTTATTTGAAAAAGTAACTCAGATATTTCCTTCTAAATTAAAAAGTAATGCATTACTTTACTAGTTACTTAAAGTAATCTGATTACGTAACTCGTGTTACTTGTAATGCGTTACCCCCAACACTGACCACTTGTGTAACAAGGTGAGGGGGAAAATCCCCAAAAAAGAACAAAATAAATCAAACATTTTGTTTAGTCATTATACCCTGTCTAAGCAAAATCAGTAAGTTTTAGTCCAGTGCAATAACATTAACTAGCATTTACGGGAAACAGCATAAATTCATCTTCCGTTCGATTCAATGCATTTAATGTGAAAACATGTCATGGATTAACGTGCATGACAAAACAGCCTGTTCTGCTTCCCCTTCAAAAATAGTTAGGAGAAATTAATAAGACAACTTGCTCAGAACAACGAAACACGTGAGGGCCGACGTGCTACAGCGAATCGCAGGTGACGAGCGCCGGATCTGAACTACAAAAGCGGCCCGGATCTCAGCGACCGAAGCAGAAAGCGAGAGGAGAGAGGGGGCGCAAAGAAACACACACGCAGCCTCTCTCTCCCGCGATCTGCCGCTTTGTGCTGCAAGAAGATAAACGATTCGGAGCTGCGTGGGATGTTTTCCCCCAGGAAGCCGGTAACAATGCCAAGATGCTGATGAAGGGTGTCTCTGGAGGAGTGAGGGAGCGTAGGAGGCACCGATGCCGTTTGTGTGGGGTGGGATACGAGAAAGAGACTGAGAAAGACATGATTTAATGGGATACGGGTCTCAGAGCGGTTTAGAGGGTCCTGTAGATCCCCCTATCGAGCGCTGCCTTGCCATTTAGACGCATAGCTCCCTACAGACGTCCTCTAGAAATCAATGGCTGGCGAAGCGGACAAATAAATGCTATCGTACAGGGCACGATGGAACAGTGTGCTGGAGATTCAGACCTGACCCCAGCCAGCAATGTGCGTGTTTGGGGCCAAAAATCATTCCTGTTTGCAGGCCCTTGCGCTCTTTGGTGCTTCCCCAGAAAAATCCCGACTAATTACTGGCTCTTGCTCCAAAGCAGGATCAATAGCAGACTAAAAGAGGCAAACGGGCCCATCGGGTCATGACTCTCATTTGAAATGCCAACATTTACACTCGTGCAAACCGCTCTGGGCCGTCCTCATCTCTAGCTCATGATTGTCTGAAGTCTCGAGACGCTGCAGAGCTTGTTTTCTTGCTGCAGATGTGGGAAGACATGAACTAGATTTCTTCAAGATCACATGAAACGATCAAACTTAACATACCTGGCTGACGTCCCAATAACAAACACTGCAGGATGCTTCAGACTTAAAAATAGTGGTTTTTGCACTGCATCGAAACAGCACTTTTGGCTCCCCAAAGGACCTTTTAATGATGATCTCAACCCTCATGTTGTATTCCGGTCATTACTGTAAATACTAGCTAATGTTATCGCATTGGACTAAAACTTATTGACTTTGCTCACAAAATAAATTGATCATTTTTGTATATTTTGTAATTTTTGTTTTTTTCCCCACCTTGTCACACTTGTCATGTTCCTGTTCTAAAATGACTGGCCTACAACAAAATGCATGTAAATCACTCATTATGCTGTATTATTACCAAATCTTTTTGTCGTCTTGTTTTCTTTCAGTTAGCATGCAACTCATGCACCTCAGTTTTTCAGTGAACATTGCCAAAATTATCCATAAAGTAATGTTGTTGTTGTTTTACTCCAAAACTAAACTGCATGAGCTCAGATCAATCAGCTCCAAAAAGAAACAAAACCTGTGCTAACTCAAAGAAAACAAGTTGATAAAAAAGATTGAATCCAAGATTTGGTGATAATCTTGGATATAATGAGAGATTTACAATTGATTTTTAAAAGACTGGTTATTTCTGAGCGAGAACACTAAATTAAGAAAAGGATTTTTAGCACAACACAAGAGTTAAAAGAATTTGAATAATCTGAAGAATCTTTTTCCACTATAAAGCACCTTTAGTGGTTCGATGGATGTTGAAAGTTCTTCACAGAACCATTGAAGCCAATAGAGAAGCTTTATTTGGCTGGAGAACATTGGGTCAAGTGAGGACAACACTTCTGAACATGTGAACTGAGCGGACAGATCATGTTCATCGTACTTGACTTTCTGTAAAATGAATCTCACAGCCCTAAAAATACCAGTATTGCATTGAATAGAGGTTTCATGGTTGCCATCGAGTTGTTTGAGGAGATCAGCGAGGGTCCATTAGCTCTCATCGGCCCACGCTCGCTCTTAAATCTGCTCCTGGAACAGCGGAGAATCGTCTTCAGGACAATCAGCAAACCTGCGCATAAAACACAGGCTGTCATTGGATGGGATGGGCTGTGTAATGGCATTTAGTCCTTTCTCTGGTATAATGGGAATATAAGCCGTACGCAACACCAGGCCTGCGATTGGCTTGAGGTGTTGAAGCCAAACCAGTGAAGCACGAACACCTACGTAGTCCTATCTGCTGCTATTCAGCCATCATTTAATCCTGACACTAATCTGCACACAAACAGGCCAGTACGAACGCATTTAAGAGCCAAAGCCACTGGTACAGGCCTCACCGTCTTAAAATAAGGTCTAAAACCACGTTTGTTGCTGAGCAGAGTTTAAACAAAAAATGTGAGAATTCACAGATGTAAACACAATTGTGAAGAAGTGAGAAACTCGCAATTACAAGAAAAAAGGGCAGAATTGCGACATGTAAACACAATTGCAATTAAAAAGGTCAGAATTTAGATATAAACTCAGACTTACAAGAAAAAAGGCAGAATTGTGAGATGTAAACAATTACGAATAAAAAGGTCAGAATTGTGAGAAACTCAGAATTAAAAGAGAAAAAAAAAGCAGAATTGCGAGAAATAAACTCAGAATTACAAGAAAAAAGCCAGAATTGAGATATAAACTTGCAATTATCAGAAAAAAAAGAAATTCCAAGAAAAAAAAAAACGGAATTACAAGATGTTAAACCCACAATTGCGAGAAAAAAGGTCAGAATTGCGAGATATAAACTCGCAATTACAAAAAAAAGTCAGATTTGCGAGAAAAAAGTGAGAATTGTGAAAAATAAGTCATAATTGCGAGATATTAACTAAAAAGACACTAAACATCAAGTCTCGGCTTTAAGCGCAGCCATAAGTCCAAAGACTTTGCGCTTTTCACTTTAAGGAGATCTCGACACAGAAGCTTATGCAACCTATTGCGTGTGGGAGTTGGTATTTGAAGCACAAAACTAGATTTAGATAATCTTATATAGCACTTCCTACACACTGAATCCATATTTCTGTGGCCAGCGCTGACCCGACACTCGCTGCCGCTCAAACCGGGCATCTTCTCGTGATTGTGTGCCGCCTGTTCAAAAACTAACTCAAAGTGAGTTCAGATCTCGATCATTCTGTCATCATTCACTCTCCTTCAGTGCAAATCAACAATCTTCTGACTTGGTGTTTTTGTTTCTAAACGTCCTTAAATTAAGACATTTTAACTTGAAAGGCAAAATGTTCCATATACATTTAAGAAGCAAAATGACATAAGTCTTGTTTTCAGAAAAAAAAAGTGAGTTAAAATTAAATGTCCTTAAATTTAGATACTTCAACTTCAAAGGCAAAATGTTCAATACACATTTAAGAAGCAAAAGGACATAATTAGGTCTTGTTTTTGGAAAAAAAAAAAAAAAAGAACAAAATTAAGTTTATGTTAGTTAATTATGAGTTTATGATTAAAACTAGAGCAAATATCTGTCCCCCCCAAAAAACTTGTTTTCCCTTTGAATTAAGTTAATTTTTCTGACTCATTGCCAAATTTGTTGGTTGTTTTAAGCTTCTTGAAACATTTTCCAGAAGACAAGACTTAATATATTATGCCTTCCTGTTTAAAATTAATATATCTTGATCTAAGAATGTTTAGATATCTTTACTGGAAAACAAGACAAAAAAAATACAAGTAATAAAATATTCTTTTCATCGTTTAATGTTAAAACCTGTATTATTTTCTTATGTTTATTGCACTATGAGAAACAGCATTAACAGCTTAAATAAAAAAATCAACAGTGGAGTATATCAGGAACTTCACTGTACATACAGAGCAAAAGCCCAAACACAAAACTAACGCAAATCAAAATGTGACGTCTATTCAATATGAAATGAATGTAAATTCGCACTGATGTCCTGAAAACATGTTACCCGTCAGGATGTGCTTTCAGCGCTATATTTGCCTGCTTTTAGTGTTTGGATCTTAGGAGCCTGACATCATTTCACACCACATGAACGTCATATACTGTTAGCACGTTCTGATGAGTTATTATTTCCATAACAGGATGTGCTACCTGCATTTTTAACGTGTTTCCCCACTGTTATAACACATCCAACAGCTTCTCTCGGGTCTCATGACACCCATCACCCGAGTTTTAACGTTTAACTGCAGGTCGCACAAAAGTCTCTCAGCTGCCGTTTCATTCATAGAGATGCATTCAGTGTTTGCATTTACCTGCTGCGGCCTTATGACTCACATGGGATGAAGAGGATGAAGTAGTAGCAAATAGTACTATATATATATATATACACACACATACACACACACACACACATATATATACACACACACGCTATA
Source organism: Tor tambroides (assembly GCA_021397915.2). Lineage (NCBI taxonomy): Eukaryota > Metazoa > Chordata > Actinopteri > Cypriniformes > Cyprinidae > Tor > Tor tambroides. The sequence continues at coordinate 17,859 of JAFVLL020021740.1, forward strand.
TTTATAACAAACTGCATATCTGTAAGTCTAAACAAGTACATTCTCGCCTGAAAAAAAATACTCTTAAAACTACATTCTGTGACACAAAACAGTATTATTTATAAGATTATAGTGGATTTGGTCTTCCGGCATGACACTCGCTGTGAGAAACACCACAAACACAGTAATGCAAACTGTGAACCAGATTTTCTTTTTACAATAAATGCTAGTTAATATTACTGCATTGGACTAAAACAGGGTCACCAGAGTGGTACAAAAGTTAATTAATTAATGGTTAATAATTTCAGTACTGACCAACTCCTACTAGCACTTACCTATTCTATTCTATTCATTTACATGTACTGACCAACTCAATAGCAGAAATAATACTTTAAAGAAAAAATCAAAAGTAGCAGGTTTTGTGCAAGAGATGCCATTACCGCTCCTCTCTTTGTGATCAGATCATTTTATCCTGTGATTGTTTTGGAGCAGCACAATCGTTTCTCATTGCGCTGTGTGAAATATGGCTCAAAAACACCCGACCGCTGCATGAACGATATGAAAACTTCATCTCCTCATTGGATAACGCAAACCAGTGTCACGCTAGTAAAGTTTTGATGGATGATGATTGTAATCAAAGTAAAGATGATTAGAGTGACTTACAGGAGTCGTACATTAGGAGCGCGAGAGTCCATTATTATAAATGCCTTGTGCATGTGCTTTCGGCGCATTGGTCGCTATTGCATCAATACGATATGCATGAGCACATTTCAATATATTTGCATACTCATCAAAATTCATGCTCTGCGAGTGTTTTATAATGGATGCTGTCCGAAGAAGCATGTTTTAGAGTAAAGAGGGTCAGTGGTTTAGTGTTTCTGAATGGATCCGTATAGTAGCACATGCAGTCGGGTCAAGGCAGCTGGTTTAGTGGTGTTTTGGCGTCTCCCTGTGGTCCTGTTAGGTATTGCAGCTTGACGTACATTTATTCGTTTAGCATTTATTCATTTAGCTTGACTTTTTAGCATTTATTCATTTCCTTTCACTATTTGTGTTGTCGCACTATGTGCATACATTTTGAATTGTGAATGGTTTTTTATACTATTTAAAATTACTATTGAAGTTTTTTTTGTTTTGTTTTTTAACTAGGGGTGTCGATGTGCCTCAAAAGGGAAGCCCACTTTTTTTGACATTTTCACAAAAAATGTGATCATTTTTATACTTCTTTTAAAGGATTTTCCCCAACCTTATTGCACTTGTGGTGTTCCCAATCAAAAATGACCAGCCTTTTTAAAATTGCTTATCAGTTTCTCTGGTTATGCAGTATTATCATCAAATACTCAGTCTTTTTGTATACTTGTGTTTATGCATCTCAGTTCTTGAGTGGATATTGTCCAAATTATCCACTAAAAAGATGCATAAACTCAGATCAATGAGGCCTTCGATCAACTCGTTTCAAAAAGAAACAAAACCTGTGCTAACGGAAAGAAAACGCATTGCCAAAAAGATTAAATCCAATACACTGCGTGCATAATTATTAGGCACGTTGATATTCTATTTTTTTTCCAAGCACATTTTACCAATTCAAAACCACATCAATCTTAATAACTACTATTAATTTTGTATTTAATCATTTATGAGTGATATATAATTGTCCACGAAGGCTGGAAGTGAAAAAGTCCTTATAATCAGGTGTGCAGAATTATTAGGCATGTTTTCTTTTACTGATAAAAAGAAAAAAAAGGTTTAACTCAGACTGAAATGTCAAAAATTATTAAATCTTCATGAGAAATATTCAAAACTAATGCAATGAAGAAATTGCTCCTAAAACTTACTGCCAGATTCTGGAAGATCATTTCTTGAAAAAGTGGTACAAGAGGATGCGGTGCTGGTGCTTCAGGAGTCACTCTCAACCTATCTGTCCATAAAGCCTATAAAAAATTAGCCTTCATGTATTTCACAATACTTCATGTTATTCTTATTAAGTGAGAGTCATTTTTTAGGAATTTTTACCCAAGCAAAGTCTCTGAGAACCTGACACCTGGCACTTCTGGAGACTCCAGGAAGGTTGCAGCTCTGGAAAATGCTGGCGCTGGAGACTAAACGTGGTTTAGTGATGGTTTCTCACCTAATTCTTCACCTCAATTCTTCATTCTTTTGCAGTCTTTTCTTCTCCAGCTGTTTTTTCCTGACCCCGCTGTCCCAGTGAGCATTTTGCTGTCCAATGGTCATGCCTTAACTTTGCAGATTCTGCATTGCATTAGTTTTGAATATTTCTCATGGGGATTTAATAATTTTTGACATTTCAGTCCGAGTTAAACCTTTTTTGGCTCATTTTATCAGTAAAAGAAAACAAGCCTAATAAGTCTGCGCACCTGAATATAAGGATTTCACTTCCAGCCTTCATGGGCAATTATACTCACTCACAAATGATTAAATACAAAATTAATAGTAGTTATTAAGATTGATGTGGTTTGGAATTAGTAAAATGTGCTTGGAAAAAAAATCAATGTCAACGTGCCTAATAATTGTATTTGGTTATATTTTAGTATATTTGGTTACATTATTTTCAAGCAATATTTAAAAGGCTGGTAATTTTTGCACAGGAACATGAAATGATGTGAGTTAAGGAAACATCAGAGTCTGTTTATTCCGCTTTGACAGAAAGGTCGAGAAGTTAGTAACGCGTGCGTCTGGAGAGCGTCTCTCTGCGCATCTGTCTCTCCGTGATTTATGACGCCCGCGGCGCGGAGGGGAGATGCGATGCGGCTTTAGCGACGCGCCAATACAGTTCGAGGAAAGTAGAGCAGAAACTTTGTGAAAAATGGGTTTGCAAATATTTCTAAAGTTATTCTAACGTCTCAGGCTTGTTTGGCACGAGGAGGGAGGGAAGCTTTCAAACTGGAACAAAAGCTTAAGTTCTGCACCGCCTTTTGTTGTCGATTTTACGCGCCGCGTCAACTTTGTGTTTTCCTCGCGTTTGATTTTGGACAAGGTTTGGCCCTCGAAAAGGGAATTGAAAATAACAAGGGCTGCATCCTCCACAGACATGTGTGTGAAAATCTGTCTGTGTGGGGGTGTGCGTGCGTCTTCGCCCACGCGCTGCGCTCCGCTCCACGACGCCTGCCAACAGAAGAACCGGAGCAGGAGCGTCGCGGAGGATGGAGATGGAGATCGTCGCCATGGCAACAGGAGCGATAAGCAGCAGCAGCATCTCTGTTTATGGAAGCGCTACGGGAGACGCCAGCAGACAGCGATCAAGCTGCGAACGCAAGCGCAGAGGAAAACAGAAGAGCTGAAAAGAAACTTTTCCTGCAACGACAAGGTCATGGGTTCGAGTCCCTGAGAATGCATGAACTGAGGAAAGAATGCATACACACTCAGGATAATGTTCAGGGATAAATTTAAGATGCATTTGAATTGCATTTAAAATTTGCATGCATATGCGCATTTTTAACATGAACTAATGAACCTAATCCATATTTGTCAGTCATGCATAAATGAAACAAATGAAATATTTTTAATATTTTTGTGATTTTTTTTAGATGTCAGTTATTTTAGTACATCAGTTTAAACAAAATTAAAATGAGAAATGTTGCCTTAGCAACTAGCTGAAATAAAACATTTTAAGAAAACTTATTTCAGTCGATGTTTATTTCAAGTAACAAAAACATGGCATAGTTTATGATGAACTATTTGATTTCATTTAAATCATATTTTCAGAGTGCATGTGCTGGAGCATGCAATATTTAATGAATTAAAATGCATGCGATAGAAAGTGTATTTATTGATGATAAATATTTTAATATGCAAGCTGGTTACTGATTATTTAAAAGGCATTTATTATTATTTATTAATTAGTTTATTAGTACTACAACAGAACCGTCTGACCTGTCTGATTTCTGTAGGACTGACAAATATGCATCACATTAAGTTTATTAGTTTGTTAAAACTGTGGAATCCAAATGGAGTTTATATGCAATTCAAACGCATAAATCTTAAATGTAGGCCTTAATATTTTTTGAGTGCACTTTAATTTGAAACATAGAAGAAAGTGATTTTCCGAGAATGAGCGAGACATCTGATTCATTAGATTCATTCATTACTAGTGTTTATAATTATGACAATCTGATATACTAACAAGATCTTGCAATAAAGCAGCATTTAAATTGACATTTTTATGCATTTATCATATGCTTTTATTCAAAGCGAGTTAATCCATTCAAAAACATGTTATCCGTTCTTGCTTCCCCTGGGACTGGAACCCATGACCCTGGTGTTGCATCAATGTAAATGTAAAGTTTGAGGCTCGTAAGAGTTTGTTATCCTCCACATTCAGAGAGTTGTTTATCAGCTGAACCCAAACCGCTGGTCTGATCTGGAGCAGAAGTTTCTCAAACTAACGTCCCATGTATTAACGTCAGTGTCGTTTAAAGCCCTTAATGCAATTAAAGCACCGCGAGCGGCACAAAGCGCTAATGAGGCAATGATCATGAAACGAGAACAACGACAATAACAAGTTTGGCTAGAGAGCCTAATTATGTTCAGACATTTTATTTTCATCAAGTCTGAATTGGAAACTCTTACATTGGTTTGACATTTAGATCCTGGTCAGATGCATGAGATCGACACGGATAATTAACAGCACAGACTAACAACACATCATCAGACAGACATTAATGCCATTAGCAGAAGCACATCTGCTGAGACGATCAGAGCGATATAATGTCTGATCGATAACATGATGCTGGACTTTACTCTCTAGTGCTAGTCGATGCGTAACGTGTGTGTGTGTGTGTGTGTGTGTGTGTGTGTGTGTGTGTGAGATGTTTCCTAAGGCAAAGCGTTGTGAACTCAATCTAGAGCTGCTCTCATCAAGCACACAGTAGGGGAACGGATATTATTAGCATGTGTGAAACCCAACAGATATAAAACCATTTTAGAGGTGATGAGACCCTCAAACCATTTCCCACGATAACGTGAAGCGTTTTAACGGGACATTGTAAAACGCTTAACGTGAAAAACGTTAACGCTTGATGCATTAATACAGTGTTTTTAAAAGACCAATCTCTAAACAGGTTATTAATAAATCATACTATGTACAGACAAGCAGATGAGTCCAGGATACGAACGCAATAAGCTTTTTCCTCCCATAGAAAACTGTTATAAGGAAAACGCCAACTTGGACGCATTAAAACAGTGTTTTATGCGCTTTGCTTGTCTGTGTATAGTATGGTTTATTAATAATGTGATAGAGATTTTGGTCTTTTAAAAACAGTCTTAATGCATTAAGCCAAATTACGCATTTTCTTTATAACAGGAGGAAAGCGCTTAACGCGTAATTAAACGTGTTACGTTCTTATTATGCGCCAATCTGCATATAGTATGCTTTATTAATGAAGTGTTTACAGAGTTTGGTCTTTCAAAAATGCATTAAGCCACTTTAAAAATTTTCCACGTTAAGCGTGTTAGAAAGTCCTGTTTTAACTCTGTACGAACTTGAGTCCAGCAGGAGACTCCAGCACCAGCGGCCTGATTTCGTCTCGTTTAAGAAGTCGATCTCTCAGAAGAAGGAGGTGTCTGAGGAGAAGGCCCCAGCGAGCCTGAACTCGTCCCTCATCAGCACACAGTAGAGCCGCTGCGGCAGGGCTTTGGAGTAAGGAGCGGGTCGCGGCACACAGGTGCGCAGGAGAACCTCTCGTCCAGCAGGGGGCGGAAAATCCGGAACCGCTTTCCTATCGTCATTCCCTCCCGAACGGCCCGTCTCGTCCTCCATCGGCGCCAGCAGAGCAGCCTGAACACATCCAACACAAAACACATCAGATTTCACATCAGTCCAGCTGAAACGCATTTGAGAGTCAGAGGATCTTCTCAGCAAATGAGCACGTTGGGAACGCAAATTGACACTATCTATTTTTTGTGTCAGACTCCGTTAATTGCAAATTAGCGAATGTCGGTTCAGATCTCAGACTGAGATATAAAACGTTCTGGATTCAGATCAGCGTCTGTGGCGTCCAACAGCACCAAAAACCATTTGAGGAGGACAGAATCACTTTCTTGTGTTCACTAACATTACGAGGTTGTGCTGGCAAAAGTACCAGTACTTCAGTACCAAGTCGACACTTGAGGCGCTTTCGCACTGGAGGAACCTTTTCATAGTTTCTAGAACTATTGGCGGAAGTTCACACTTTTTGGCGTGTTCGCACCGCAGGAACTAGGAATGCATTTAGTTCTAGGAACTCTAGAAATTAGCTCCTACTTCAGAGTAGGGACTAAAACAGTTCTATAGGAACTACCAGTGACGTAAGGGTACGCTGATCGGCCAAACATATATGAAACACCGGCTACTCTGCATTTTTAAAAAGCTGTGTAAACATACACTATATTGCCAAAAGTATTGGGTCGCCCCCTTCTAATGAACAGGTTTGACTACTTTAGTAATTTCTATGAGTACAAATCTTAATGTTAAAGCATATAATGATATTCTAGGAAATTGTGTGCTTCTAATATTATAGCAACAGTTTGGACAGGACCCTTTTCTATTCTAACATGACAATGCCTCTGTGTATAAGACAAGGTTCAAAAAGAAAATTACTGATTCAGTCAGTGTGGAAGAACTTGACTGGTCTGCATAAAACCAAGTCCTAATCCCAGTTTAACACCTCTGGTATGACTGTAAATGCAGGCCTTGAGCCAAAAACTCAAATGACTTGCCAACAAATGACTTGTACATACACTATATAGACAAAAGTATTGGCACCCCCTTCTTTAGAACAGAAAAATGCACTTCCAAATCTGTGGCAACAACGATGGGAACATAATTCATGTATTTAAAAGTTGTATTTCCATCTCTGTTGCAACAGTTTTGGAAGTGTCTAAAATGACTGTACCCATTGATTCATCATAAAAGGAGCATTTTTGCTCAGTTTCTGTATATAACACATTCATAATTTGAATAAATATTTTATTTTTCAAGCTACTAAGCATAGACTGCAATGTTTCAGAAGTGACAACCATATTAAAATGCAGGACTGAATCTGAAATAGCGATATTTGGGATTGTGATAATCATAACAACAGACAAAAACAACCTGATACGTCAAAACTGATCTGTGTAAGTGCAACAGAACTGATACTTATTCTGTTACTGCTTATGTGTTTCTTTGTTATTTTATTGCTAATTTTTCATTTGATCATTTTAATGCAATGTTTACTTAATTGAACAACATTTGAAGGAAATATACTAATGTTTTTTTTAAATTAGAATTATTAATAGCATTAATAACTAATTTTATTTAATTTTTTTTTCAAATAGTTAAGACAGTTTTTGCCTTGGTGCTGAAATTGGTACCGAGAAACGTGAAATTTTCCAGGTATTGGTACAGACTGCTGAAATGTGCTGAAATAATTTTCGGTGATAATGAACATTGCTACACAAATCTGAATCCAGAACACAAACACGAGACTGAACTACAGCAGAACATCACTGTCTCTACTGAACCAACCTCCACGTCCATCAGAAAGCCCTGCCATCACAGATCAAAAACAGCCATTAGAGTTCAGATATTAATAATCCAGATTCTGATGCTCACTGATGTACATCATGATGGTGTCGTATAATGATTTACCTCGTCGCTGGAGTCGGCCAACTTGACGAGAGTGACAGACAAGCGGTGTTAGGAGAGAACAAACAAACAAACAAAAAATGAAGAAAAACCACAAGATACAGGGAAAATAAGAGCATCTGTAAACGTTCAGTCCGTGCCGCATGCTTCAGATCGAGCCGCGAGGAGTGAATCTCACATTTCACAAACAAATCTGAGAAAATGCATAAAGAAAATGAAGCCTATTTTTAAAACCATTAATATTTTTTGTAGCAATATTTTAATGACAATAAGCACTTTGTTTTCATAATGACTATAATCTTGAAAATGTGTTCTTGTATTTTACAGTTATTGAACTGAATTGAATCAACACTGATCTGAATAATGTTGTCTTCTGCAACAGCTGAATTTATATTATATCATATTTGATGAAGTTTGCATCACTGATTCTGTTATTTTCCTGTTTATCTCTGTGAAGCTGCTTTGATATGAGCTGTACTGGATAAAACAATGTAGAAATAAACGTGTCTTGAATTTAAATCATATAGTATTTGTACATTACAGTACAACTACTGCCATTAATTAATAAATGACTATTATATTACTGAGAATCACTGTTGAGAATAATGTGAGTTGGGAGAGGAAATGTGCTTAATTGTCATGTCAATAATTGTTACAATAATATTAATGGTTCTATAAACTTGAATTTATTTAAGCAACATCTTCATTTTTTTCTCTTTTGGTTTTGGGCTGAAATCCAAGTGTGAGATTCATCCCTAAAGAGTCAAAAAATGTGCAAAACATGAGGTTCTTCAGTATAATGTTCATTCTGAAGGTTACTCTTATAAAAAGCATTTAAAAAGCCATCTGTTAAAGAAACAGAAAATGATTATTTCATGAATCTGATTGGTCAATGGTGCAGTCACGCTTTGGATGTGTCCGGGTCACGGCACCACTTGATCTGTTCATCAGAGTCACAACGAAATCATCCAAAACATGATCGATCAGAGCAAATACCAGCCAGAGATCAATGCATGCACATTCCCACAAACCCATGCAACAAAAGCAGCCGCCGTCTCTCCTCTCTGGGTCTTTCTCTCTCGAATGTCTCTTTCTTCCAGGAAATCTCACCTCATTTGAATCCCTGATTTCACATGATTTACATGGGGATGCTTGGGATAATTATTGCCTTTCTATTTGCAGCCTGGCAACACACAGGCTATAATTTAGTCCTCACACACACACACACACACACACAATAACTGAGGGAGAGTTTCAGCAAACAAACTCTATTTCAAACAGTTCTCACTTAAAGCAAACTTGTGAGAGCGGATCTCGTTCATGAGCGTCTGAAGCTCAGAGCTGACATTTCAACACTCATATCACATTTTCAGCCTGTTTAACTGTAAATAGCTGAGAATTACAATTTACACTGGGACCATTAAGCACAAGTGCAGTCTGGAAATGATGGTGATATGCGTAGAAGAGACTAATACTAACAAGGTAAATTAATGAGGTTTCAGGTGACTTATGAGTCAATCTTAAGGAAAGTGTAAACAATATTCCACCTCAAAATCAAAAGAGAAAATTAATGCATTAAATGTTGCATAAAATGAATGAAATCAATCATTGTGATCTGGACAGTTCTCTGTGAGACTGACCAGCTACTAGTTAGCACACTGATGAGTGGTCAGATACTAGTTTCACTAACTAAAACCCTACCTACTCACGAAAGCCATTCATTAAACATGCATTTTAACCATCAGATTCCAAACGAGCGAATCTTTTTTAAACAAATCACTCGCTGGCGTGTTTAATTACCTCTGTGTCACATTAAAGCTCTAAACGAAACTAAGACATCTGCTGCATTTCATTAATTTAGCTAATTATGACAAACAGCAAAAACAGCTCCAGCAGATATTTAAATGTATTTTTTAAAGCCACGGCTCGTCCTGCTGTTAAAGTCATCATGATTCGCTTCAACGAGTCTTCAAGCATCCGTGTGGTTATTAACACACGACCGTCCTGTTGATTTTACTACGAGAAAATCTATGATTATGGTAAAACTAGTGCTGACGATTTAACACGTTAATTCGGTGTGATTAATTTTGGAAAAGATAATGTGTTAAAATTACTAAGGTCATTAATGCAACCGCATAATTCAAGATATGAGGACAAAAAAATGCCCCTCTTTATATAGTTTAGCAATATCACACCGGCAAGAGTGCTGCTTTTCCCCAACATCTGCACAACTGCAAATGTCATACTGATTTTATGCAATAGTTCAATAAACAAGAAATTCATAGTGTGACATTTTAGATACGATACAGTCTTTTTTGATCAATGTCGCAAATGAAAGTAGTTCAGTGTCACAGCAGAACTGTTAAGCGTCTCTGATCAACACACGGCGGTGATTCATTACTGAATGAATCCACTCTTTTGAAAGAATCGAGTAAGTCAATGATTCAGTGACTCATTCATAAAGACAGTCCCTTGTTGAACGAATCAGCCGCTTGAATGAATTGGTTGAATGAATAATTCAATGACTCACTCATTAAAACACTGACTTACTAGTTTCATATTTAGAGCATCATGCTTTTAAAATCTCATATTTCAATATTCATTTAAAAAAAATATTAATACTCATTTATTATTTGTGAAATGTTGAATCAATTTTTTTTTAAAAAGCTACTTTTTTTATAATGTCTATTCAATGCTTTTCTCATCTAACACAATAATGACTTTAAATGATCTTTTGGGGGTCATTTTTCAGCCCAAATTGACGTGCGATTAATTTGCAATTAATTAGATTAATTAATCAGCACATCATGTAATTAATTAGATTAAAAATTGTAATCACTTGACCTACTTAAAAGACAAAATCCTTCATTGGTAGGATGTGTGTGTGTGTGTGTGTGTGTGTGTGTGTGAGAGAGAGAGAGAGAGAGAGAATGTGTTTGTGAGCTATCTTTTGAGTTTTAGAGCATTGGAGTGAGGACAAAATTGTAAAGTCAGGACATTTTGGCCAGTCCTCATTTTCTGAGAGCCCTTTAAAGGCCTGTTTGAGGGTCAAGACTTGGTCTTAGGGGTCAGGTTATAATTGGGTAAAGGGTAGGTTTAGGGTAAGGGGTTGGGTGAGGCACTTAGTTCTGATGGGTAGAGTTAGGGTAAGGAGCTAGAGATTGCATTGAGTTAGTCAATGTCCTCACAAAGATAGCTATACACAGTTGTGTGTGTATGTGTGCGTGTGTTGGTTTACCCGCTGAGAGCTGACGAACAGCTTATGGATGATGCTTCCAGCAGGTCCTCGTCCAGCTCCAACCACAGAAACCTCGGGCTCCTCCAGCAAACAGCTGACAAACCTGACAGACCACAGACAGGAGCAGCGTTATAATGCCAGAGCGAGCGTCACAGGAAGAGTGTTTAGAGGAATGTTTATCATGTTCATATTCATCATACTGAGAAACAAAACGGGAAATACAGCTGTAACAGACAGAAAAACTACTGCATCTGTGTGAATTCAGCCTGCTCAACACAATCTTACACACACACACACACACACACACGCATCACACACACACACACACACACAAACACAGACGCGTGCTGAAGTGTCTGCGGTCCTGCGGGCAGCTCCAGGTCTGGTCTTAATGAGGCCTGTGTGTCTCTCCTGACCGGCCTGCTGTGGCCCCTGAGCGGCCCCTGGGAACTAATGAGCAGCAGGAGACTCTCTGACATGCCCTTCCTGCTCCTGTCTCACACACACACTTACACACACTTACACACACACTCCCTCTCTCACACACACACAGTTCACTTCACTCACACACACACGCAAACACACTCTCTCACACACGCACGCA
>JAFVLL020021740.1:35650-47593 GCA_021397915.2 Tor tambroides
TACTGGTGCGGTTGTGTGTGTATTGATGCGGTTGTGTATTTATTGGTGTATTTATTGGTGCGACTATTTATTGGTGCGGTTGTGTGTGTATTGGTGCGGTTGTGTGTGTATTGATGCGGTTGTGTATTTATTGGTGCGGTTGTGTATTTATTGGTGCGGTTGTGTATTTATTGGTGCGGTTGTGTATTTATTGGTGCGACTATTTATTGGTGCGGTTGTCGGTTGTGTATTTATTGGTGCGGTTGTGTATGTATTGGTGCGACTATTTATTGGTGCGGTTGTGTATTTACTGGTGCGGTTGTGTGTGTATTGATGCGGTTGTGTATTTATTGGTGCGACTGTGTATTTATTGGTGCGACTGTATTTATTGGTGCGGTTGTGTATTTATTGGTGTGGTTGTGTATATTGGTGCGGTTGTGTGTATATTGGTGTGATTGTGTATTTATTGATGTGATTGTGTATTTATTGGTGCGGTTGTGTATTTATTGGCGTGTAACTCCAGCATCAGTGAGATGTGACTACAGCGAATCATCACACACTTCTTTTGTAAATGAGCCACAGACTCAGACTTCCTCAGGATGACCTTTCCATCGGTTGCTGAAGTCCAGAGCGCTTTCATACTCCATAATTACTGAGACACACACCAACCAGACATAATGATGAGAGTTTCAGCGAGGCTGTGAGACTTACACACAGAAACACATGTCAGATCTCCAAAAACCAGCCCATCCAAACACCATAAACCACGCTTCTTCACATCAGCCTATGCTGATACTTCAGAGAGATCATTCATAAAGAAACACCATAGCAATCACCCACAACATCTTAGCAACTGCCTAGCAACTGTTCAGAACACCTTAGCAACAGCTTGTGAACCCTGTGAAAGCGATCGGGTCGAATCCTCCATTGTTCTGGAGAGTTTTTCCTCAGGCGTGATGAACACAGTAAAGCTTTAGTTTGTAATGAGTCACTGAGCTGCTGTTTTCCTGGTCAGGTTGATCTCTGAGGGCGATCCGATCATCTCTTACAGCAGACGTCTGAAAGGCCCGTCGTCCAGCGGTGCGCCAGCGCCGTCGCCCCATTCATTATATCTCTCTAAGTCTTTTTTCCTCAGAATTAGACTATAACTCGCAACTGCGAGTTTATATCACACAATATTGTGCGAGACAGAATTGCGAGTTTATTTCATGCAATTCTGATAAATAAGTCAAAAATGAGAGAAAAAAAGTCACAAATGGGATATATAAACTCAGTTGCAAGAAAAAAGTCATAATTGCGATAGTCAGAATTGTGAGTTTGTCACACAATTCTGAGAAAAAAAAAGTCATAATTGTGAGATATAAACTCGCAATTGCAAGAAAAAGAATCTGTGAGAAAGTCAGAATTGCGAGTTTGTTTCAGCTGCTGTGTTCCTGTACAGGTTGAATCATCTCTAACAGACGTCTGAAGGGCCGTCGTCCAGCGGTGAGATTTTAAGACGCCCCATTCATCATATCAGGCTCTCTCTGCTCTGCACCCGGAGGGAGATGGCAATTAAAGCCAAAATGCCAAATGATGCTTGGCTAAGCACAATTACAGACAGCACTGCTGCTAAATTTAGAGGCCATCTTCAGCTAAAGGGGCCATTTACTGCGACGGCTGCGCTCACAGCGGTCCGCCGCTGCAATAAGACGAGCTGGTGTGGAAATTAGAGCAGTTTGTAGGGCAGTTGAACAGGCAAAATAGACACAAAATGTCACCTTTCCACATCGGTCTCGCCCCCCGGTGTTCAAAAACGATCCTCGCTTCACAGCGCGCTAGAATGAGGCTGCGCTCGCTGTGCTTTCGGAGCGCTCCATTCCCACACAAATCCCTCCTTCCTTAATCTCTGGGGTTTGTCCACCGCATAACGCTGCGGGATAATTCCAGTTATCCGACAGAGAGAGATGGAAAATAAGGTGCTTATGAAAATGAATGATGCTTCTCCCTTTGGCTTCTGCCAAGCGGCGCTTTTAAAAGGTGAAACCTATCAAAGACTCAGTGAATTGAAGACGGGAGCAGAAGGAGCCATTGTGTGGCTGAGGAGGCTGTATAATCTGCTCGCTGCTGCTGTGCGGATGCGGAGCGAGCGCCTCCTTTCTGCATTGGCATGTGAAATCTACGGAAGGCCGTTTCCACCACTGAATAAAAAAAAAGACCTTTTTTCTCACAATTCTGACTTCTTTTCTCAATTCTGACTTTCTCACAAATTCTTTTTTTTTTTTTTTTTTTGCAATTGCGAGTTTATATCTCAGTTATGACTTTTTTCTTGCAACTCTGAATTTATATATATTTTTTCTCACATTTTTAACTTTTCTCAGAATTGCATGAAATAATCTTGCAATTCTGACTTTCTCGCAACTCTGATTTTTTCAAAATTCTTTTTTCTTGCAATTGCAAATTTATATCTTGCAATTCTGACTTTTTTTCCCTCACAATTCTGTCTTTTTCTTGCAATCATGACTTTATTCTTGCAACTGAGTTTATATCCCATTTGTGACTTTTTTCCTCACATTTTTGACTTATTTCTCTCAATTGCATGAAATAAACTCGCAATTCTGACAATTTTTTCTCGCAATTCTTTTTTCTAACAATTGCAAGTTTATATCTCACAACTATGACTTTGCCAAATCATCTGTCCAAACCAGAATATCATCATCAACGGCAGTGAAGAACATTCAGATCATAATCACTGCTGGTCAATTCACTGTTTACCCACAGCAGTGATTTCAGTCCTTCATGTGAACATGAGATGAAGTTCCTCAAGCTGACAGCGGTCAGAACGCTTCTACAGTGTGCTGGAGATCAGCTGGACTGACAGAGAGTTATGGGTGACAAGACTGACAGTGATCTGCTGCCAGAACACCAATCAAAGGAGATGCTGAACATCTGCTGTGAATGTGTGATGTGGAGATTAGGGTTGGGAATCGAAAATCAGTTCCAATTCCAGAATCAGATACTTCTTGAAAAATTAAAATTTCAATTCCACCTATCAATGCCTGTGTGTGCATTTTTTTTTTTTTAGGTGGCAAAAAGGGGCTGTTAAAAATGTATTTGTCTTTGATTCATTCATTCAAGAGATTCATTCAAAACACGGATTCATCCAGTAATGAAACAAGTGAATCTCGAGTGAGTCACTGAATCATTCATTTGTTCAAAAACACTGATTCATCCAGTAATGAACCAAGTCAATCTTGAGTGAGTCATTGAATCATTCACTCAAGAGATTTGTTCAAAAACACTGATTCATCCAGTAATGAAACAAGTCAATCTCGAGTGAGTCACTGAATCATTCATTCAAGAGATTTGTTCAAAAACACTGATTCATCCAGTAATGAAACAAGTCAATCTCGAGTGAGTCACTGAATCATTCATTCAAGAGATTTGTTCAAAAACACTGATTCATCCAGTAATGAAACAAGTCAATCTCGAGTGAGTCACTGAATCATTCATTCAAGAGATTTGTTCAAAAACACTGATTCATCCAGTAATGAAACAAGTCAATCTTGAGTGAGTCATTGAATCATTCACTCAAGAGATTCATTCAGAAACACTGATTCATCCAGTAATGAAGCAAGTCAATCTTGAGTGAGTCATTGAATCATTCACTCAAGAGATTCATTCAGAAACACTGATTCATCCAGCAATGAATAAAGTCAATCTTGAGTGAGTCATTGAATCATTCATTCATAAATTCCATCAGATTTTGTTTAGTTGTCTAATATTTCTTCTTCAGAATTGTGAGAGAACTACAACCTCCATAAAAAAAAGTCTGAGTTTCTCCAGAATGGTGCAGCTCTATTCTACACACAAACAGCTCTTAATGGAGTCCAGTTTTTATGTAGCCGGCTGATTTTTGTTCATGCTATTCAGCAGCAATTAAATGTTTAGCAAAAAGAGACACAGAATATATATGTTTGATATCTAAATGTTGGAATCAATAAGCAGAATCAGAATTGATACGTTTCAAACGATACCCAACCCTAGCGGAGATGCTGATTTCTGACTCCAGCTCGCAGTGTTATCGTACCCTTTGACCTCTCTCACCTTAAAGGACTCCA
This sequence comes from Tor tambroides, assembly GCA_021397915.2. Taxonomy (NCBI): domain Eukaryota; kingdom Metazoa; phylum Chordata; class Actinopteri; order Cypriniformes; family Cyprinidae; genus Tor; species Tor tambroides. The sequence continues at coordinate 39,730 of JAFVLL020021740.1, forward strand.
TGTCTGAGAGCAGGCAGGCGCTCTGCATGCGGGCGCGGAGGTGCGCTCCTTCAGCCGAAGTGCCCAGTTTGGCCAGAACCTCCGACTGCTCCTCCAGAAGATCTTCAGTCATGGGAGCAGGCTCCTGTGTGTGATAACAGTTACCATCAGCACACCATTCACTCGACTGCACCAATGAAAAAGATGATGCAAAAAAAACCCATTTACATTGATGCATTTAGAAGATTCTTTTATCCAAGGTGACTTACACTAGTAGAGGAGCATAACACACATAGCATTTGCAGTATTTAATGTCACGTTCAGAGATTAGAAAAAGATAGAACAGAAGAGAAGTGCAATTTTTGTTTAGTTTTGCCAGTGCACTGGTTTAGGGTGTGGGGTGGTTAATGCTGATGGAAGGTTTGCAGGAGCAGAGAGGGTGAAGGTAGAGCTGTGCAATTAATTTATTAATTTTGGCCTCCAACGATTATGAAAATACAATCATAGAGATCAAACGATTACTGCGGCCCATTCCGCCCCTTTCCAGCGGTGTTCTTTCGCTCCTCCATAAAAGCCCAATTTCACGTGCAAATCAGTAAAATCATGTAACGTCACTTTTGCAAAAAAAAAGGAAGTGATTGATTTACTAAAGTGGATTAGATTTATTCATATTTTTGCGCTCAGAGACGGAAGAGAACACGGACATGTAAAGTCATCTTTTAGCATCTTTAAACGCTCAAATACACGCAAAAATGTGTCAAAATGCGGCACTTAGCGATTATTCACGTAAACCCTCGTAGGTTATGTAATAAATGAATGTAAACAGTTGAGAATGAAAATACGTGTAACAGTGGATCTGTGCGGCTCTTAAAGTGACAGCAGCCTAATATTCCTGCTGCGACTGTGTGCTTAATATTAATAAAACAACAAAGACAAAAACAAAATCACTCGCTGCTCTTGACTGAAGGATTTTGTAGCTTCAATAAGAAACAAAGGAGGTTTAATTCTTACAGTGAAGACTATGCTGTTTTATTTTACAGTAGATCATTCAATTTCTGTAGTAGGCTGTTAACTGAATACTTTAGACTTGCATTAAAAATAATAAACAAAGTATTTTGTTTCATTTGTATTTTTTTTTATTCTATTTTTGTATTTGCCCTTTGCTTTTTTTATTACTTTACTTTCTTTTTTTTTTTTTTTTTTTTTTTTTACTAATATTAGTTCTGCTGTGGTATTGAGAACTGTGAAATTTCACTGGTCTCTAAAATGTAGATGTCATAGCAACCTTATTTACAGAAAATATATATTTGATATCTTTAAATAACTCATTCATAAAAAGTTTTGGTCATATGGCCCACTCATAATCGTGTTAAATAATCATGATTACAATATTGACCAAAATAATCGTGATTATGATTTTTTTCATAATCAAGCAGACCTAGGTGAAGGGTCTGGAAAATGTCTTCGTGCCTCATTGTGAAGGAACAACAGCTTTATTTCTCCTTTGAAAGCATAAATAACTAAAAGTAGTAATCTGATGTCACAAACTATTATGAAATGTGCTGTCAGTCACACACCTCCATGACCTTCATGATTTAAAGAGTCTGTTCAGCCGTACAGATGAACACACTAGAGTAAAGATACACACAAACGCTCACCCGAAGGAAATTACAACCCAGCGTAAAGAACAGGGAATGAAACTGTCTGCTTTAATCCATTAATCGACTGTGGAAGAGTTTGAGAGGTCTGTGTTGTTGTCACGTCTCGTATAACAGCACTGATGTTACAAACGCTGCTTTCAAACAGCATATTTCATCTCCCTGCACTCAAACAAGCCTCTCTCTTGTTTTCCAGAGCAATCTTAACAGCATCTCACTGTGCTCCTCCGCAGCGATTACACAGCAAACCCCTGTGAGAGTTTCTCCACTCCATAATAAACAACTGCTCTCATTACAGGCTTATTCAATCACACAGACCACTGATATTTATCAAAATGATATCTAGTTTATAGACACTGAATGTCTTTCCTGAAATATGTGTCCCTGCAGCACAAAAGCAGTCTTCAGTAGCACAGGTATATTTGTAGCAATAGCCAACAATACATTGTATGGGTCAAAATTATCTATTTTTCTTTTATGCCAAAAATCATTAGGATATTAAGATCATGTTCCATGAAGATATTTAGTAAATTTCCTTCTGTAAATATATCAAAACTTCATTTTTGATTAGTAATATGCATTGCTAAGAACTTCATTTGAACAACTTTAAAGGAGATTTTCTCAGTATTTAGATTTTTTTGCACCCTCAGATTCCAGATTTTCAAATATTGTCCTATCCTAACAAACCATACATCAATGAAAGATTATTTATTCAAAAAATTGACCCTTATGAATAGTTTTGTGGTCCAGGGTCACATTGTTCACAAGCTGCTTTACTGAGGTCTTTCCGCGGATGAAACGTGAATCATGGTTGATTTCAGCGAGTTCTGTTTCTTCTGATGTTCATTTATGTTTATTTGCTGCTATAACTAGTAGTAAAGAGGAAAAGATGATTGCTTCACTACAGCATCTGTCAGCACACATTAAAGAGCCACAAAACACCATATTGATTGAATTTAGTGATAAAATGGACAATTTAAAATCTGAGACTTTAAATCACATCAAAGGTAACAAAGCACAAAACATACTGTGATTATTGGATGGCAGTCATTTTTCGGTCAATGTTTTGCCTCAAAAATCATTGTTCGGTTACTGTTTACTATTTCGGTGCATCACTAAGAGCGACAACAATTAACCAGAAAAACAATTAAAGGCACAGAACAACAACGTCATTAGATGCCAAGCGTCATGAATGTGATACCAAAGTTCAGAGTATGAAAAGACAATGCAGAAAAGCTGAGCAGATGTAGCAGAAGATGAAACTTGAAATTCACTATAGCATCTATAAAGACAGCCTTCATGCTTTCAGTGTGGAACTAGCCACAGCTAGACAGACCTTCTTCTCAAACCTTATCAACAGTAACTTAAACAACACTCGCACTCTTTTTGCGACTGTTGAGAGACTGACAAACCCCCCAAGTCAGATTCCCAGTATTACTCCCGACAGCAAATGCAATGAGTTTGCTTCCTTCTTTTCTGAGAAGATCAATAATATCAGAAAGGAGATTGGCATCCTCAAGTTATGCAGAGGTCACACAGAATTCGACCACAATTTCAAAAGGAAAGTATTGCTTGTCTATTTTGAAGCAATTGATAGCAAAATTTTGGAAGAAATAGTACAGCATCTTAAATCGTCAACCTGCTATCTTGACTCACTTCCCACATCTTTTTTCAAAAGTGTGCTTAACTGTTTAGAAGCAGATCTCTTAGAAGTGGTGAACGCCTCACTTCTTTCTGGACCTAAACTCCCTTAAAACTGCAGTTGTTAAGCCCCTTCTGAAGAAGGCAATCTTGATACCATGTTGAGTAACTATGGAGCCAATATCAAATCTTGTACTTTCATAGGTAGATTATTGAAAAGAGTAGTTTTAATCAGCTGAACAATTATGAAAACTCAAATGGATACCTGGACAATTTTCAATCTGGTTTCCGAGCGCATCACAGCACAGAGGCAGCACTCATTAAGATAATAAATGATATTTGCTTTAATTCTGATTCTGGCAAAATATCAGTGCTGGTAATACTAGATCTTAGTGCGCGTTTGACATATGCGATCATAGCTTATGCCTAGGGAGACTGGAAAACTGGGTCGGGCTTTCTGGGATGGCACTCCAAATGGTTCAGGTCATACTTGGAAGGGAGGAGGTTATTATGTAGTATAGGAGAGCATAAGTCGAGTGGGGCGGCCATGACATGCGGAGTCCCACAAGGCTCAGTTCTTGTCCGCTCTTGTTTTGCTTTCCACTTATGCTCCACTAAGTCAGATAACGAGGAAGAACAAATTGCCTATCACAGCTATGCTGATGAGTACCCAGATTTACCTAGCCTTATCTCCAAATGACTACAGCCCCATCGACTCCCTCTGCCAATGCATTGATGAAATTAACAGTTGGATTTGCCAGAAATTTCTTCAGTTAAACAAGGAGAAAACTGAAGTCATTGCATTTGGAAGCAAAGATGAAGGGCTCAAGGTGAATGCATATCTTGACTCTAGGGGTCAAACAACTAAAAATCAACTCAAAAATCTTGGTGTCTTTCTGGAGGCAGACCTTAGTTTTAGTAGTCATGTCAAAGCAGTAACTAAATCAGCATATTATCATCTCAAAAACATTGCAAGAATTAGATGTTTTGTTTCCAGTCAAGACTTGGAGAAACTTGTTCATGCCTTTATCACCAGCAGGGTGGATTATTGTAATGGTCTCCTCACCGGCCTTCCCAAGAAGACCATTAGACAGCTGCAGCTCATCCAGAACGCTGCTGCCAGGATTCTGACTAGAACCAGAAAATCTGAGCATATCACACCAGTCTTCCAGGTTACTTACGGCAGCTTCAGTTACATTTAGGATTGATTTTAAAGTACTTTTACTCGTTTATAAGTCACTCAATGGCCTAGGACCTAAATACATTGCTGATATGCTCACTGAATATAAACCTAACAGACCACTCAGATCATTAGGATTGAGTCAGTTAGAAACACCAAGGGTTCACACAAAACAAGGGGAGTCCGCTTTTAGCTATTATGCCACCCGCAGCTGGAACCAGCTTCCAGAAGAGATCAGATGTGCTAAAACATTAGCCACATTTAAATCCAGACTCAAAACTCATCTGAAACACTGATCGTCCATCAGCGATCTGACAGATGAAGAAATGAGGAGTGCTCTCCTTTAATTATTGATCAGGCGACTGATGGAGCGACCCAATCCCTCAGACAGCCGTGTGTGAGAGTGTGTTTGCCACCTCAGAAACTAAATATAAGACCAAACTATAAAACAGAAGATTAATAGAAGAGTGCTGTGAAGAGACTGGTCTTAAATGAGTGTGTGTTTGAGGCTGCTGTTCTGTCAAACACAACGCATCAGAGCTGCCCACTTATTCAGAGAGCGGTTATTATTTACATTCATTTTCCCATAAGGAAACCTTGATTTAAGAGATATAAACTATGAACCAAACCAACCAGCTATAAGGATAATCACAACATTACAAACTCTGATTTGAAATAAAAGAAAAGATACCAGACTGTGAACTTAACTTTAGTAAGGGCAAGAACTACAATCACATGCATCGCAAACATACGGCAAATGACAACTGAATTAAAAATGATGGTGAAACATGAAACTAATTTATGTTGCTGGTTTATTGTAAAATATGCATATATACACTAGCAGTCAAAGGTTTTTGGACAGTAAGATTTTTAATCTAAATGCAGGCTTGGTGAGCAGAAGAGACTTCTTTAAAAACATTAAAAATCTTCCTGTTGTAGTAGTGTATCATCAGTTAATAAGCTCAGTGCTCACAGTAGTAAGGGCTAAATGCAGACCTGTGTGACGGGGACATAGAGCGGCTCCTGTGAGTTCAGCAGGGTCAGTTTTCCATGCGGCTGCAGGCGACCTTCAGCTTTGCTCTTATTGGCTGTTTTCTTCTCGCTCTCCTCCTCCATCTCCTCAGTATCGCTCAGACACTCGAAGAACTCATCCTCGCTGTCGCTCCAGGAGTCCCAGGATTTCCCTGGAGAAGCCTCAGCGGGCCCCGCGCTCTCGGGCCCCAGACGGCTTCTGTCTCGGCCCCTGTCTGACGCAGTCTTCCTCCCATCATCCCTTGCTCGCTTTCTCTCGATGCAGCAGTTCAGCATCTGATGAGGAGCACAGACAAATTATACCATTTGATCAAAAATACAGTAAAAATTGTGAAATATTATTCTAATCTAAAACAGCTGTTTTCTATGTGAATATGTGTTAAAGTGTAATTTATTTCTGTGATCTGCAGCTGTATTTTCAGCATCATTACTCCAGTCTTCAGTGTCACATGATCTTCAGAAATCATTCTAATATGCTGATTTGCTGCTCAAGAAACATTTCTGATTATTATCAATGTTAAAAACAGTTGTGCTGCTCAATATTTTTCTGGAAACTGTGATCTGATTTTATTTTTCAGGATTCACAGATGAATAGAAAGTTCAAAAGAACAGCATTTATTTGAAATAGAAATCTTTGTAACATTAGATATGTCTTTACTGTCACTTTCAACCAATTTAATGCAGCCTTGACGAATAAAATTAATTTTTTTTTTTTTTAAAAAGTACTGACCACAGACTTTTGAACAGTAATATATAAACAATCATTTACTTGCTCTCATGTCGTTTTTCTGTGTGATTTTCTTTCCTCTAACACTGAACCCCATTATTAATACAGTAAATTTTGATTTAATGTTGACTTTAACTAGATTTAATGCACCTGCTTTCAATCATTTGTAAAAATAAACAATTAATGTCCACGGAAAAATGAAATACAACCATTATAGTTAGATCAAAATTAGAGTTTTCAATTTTTCATCTAAGAAATCTAACTGCTTAAAACATGTTTGTTTTCAATTTACAGCCAACTTTAGTTCATCCATAACGCTGGAACTGAAGTTAAAGGGATGATATTTTCACAAACAGGTTGAGTTATTAACTTCAGTCTGATTTTCTGAGGTGTGTTTGAGGATGAACGGCGCTCATGACGGTCTGGTGTGTGTCATACAGACGTGTCTCTCAGATCACGCCAGGATCACAGAGCTGGAGCTTCACCTGCAGCTTCTGATGAAGAAGGCAACACCTGAGATCAGGAGCTCCGCCGGCCAGCCTGAAAGATCAACACAACCATCAGACGCTGGGCTCATTAGCACACAGTGACGCTGCTTATTGTTCCTCTGTGAGCGTATCAATGATCCCTACAGACTGCACACTGCAAAAAATGATCTTCTCACTTAGTATTTTTGTCTTGTTTTCTAGTATAAATATCTAAACACTCTTGAATCAGCACGCATTTACCTGACAAGTAAAATGACATTGAATGTTTATGCTTAGATCAGTATTTAGTTGATATTCATGATGATTTTAATGTGCCTGTTATTTGGCCATTAACTGTCCTACAGAGATCAGCACTGAATCAGACAGGAATCGTGAGTATGATTCATTTACACACAAATACTAACAATGTTTCTCATTTGAACCGCTTTAAAACTGCTACAGATGAGGCCAGTCCGATTGATTTCTGTGAATCGGTTCTTTTGAACTGTTTCACATCAGAGGAGATCCAGGACAAATACATATCACTCAGGCGATAATGATAATTATAGTTTTAATAAACACTCTAACTCTAAAAGAACAGCAACTATAACAATAACGACAGAGAAATGATGCCACTGGAATCTCTTTCCAAATGTATTTTTACAGCTGATGAATGATAAAAACTAGGGCTGGGCTGAAAATATCAATTTCTTGATTTTAATTGATTCTGGTGTTGATGAACTGTTATCTATTCTTAAATCCCAAGAATTGATCTGTGCTGTTTTCAGTTCAGTTAACTTAATATTTAACAGATATACAGGTGCATCTCAAAAAATTAGAATATCGTGAAAAACTTCATTTTTTGTAACTTATTTCAAAAAATGAAACTCTCATTTGTGTCCCTGCAGCACAAAAGCAGTCTTCAGTAGCACAGGTATATTTGTAGCAATAGCCAAAAATACATTGTATGGGTCAAAATTATACATTTTTCTTTTATGCCAAAAATCATTAGGATATTAAGATCATGTTCCATGAAGATATTTTGTAAATTTCCTACCATAAATATATCAAAACTAGTAGTAGTAATTAGTAATATGCATTGCTAAGAACTTCATTTGAACAACTTTAAAAGGAGATTTTCTCAATATTTAGATTTTTTTGCACCCTCAGATTCCAGATT
>JAFVLL020021741.1:0-27500 GCA_021397915.2 Tor tambroides
ACAAATAAGACAAGCATTATTTGCTTCATTAGCTGGTTAATGCAGTAGAAACTAAAGGAGGTCCAGTTTCAGAGTCTTTTGTCCTCTGATAATGTCGTAGCTGTAGGTGAGGGAGTAAGAGATATTACTATTGATTGAGTCTAAGAGCAATTTCAATTCCTGATCACATGGGGGGAAACAGTGTCCATCACTTGCCATTATGCCTGGGAGCAGAAGAACAGAAATGTTGTTTCCCAGAAGGATATAGAGGGAAAATAATCAACAATACAAAAATAAAACAAATGTTACAAAATAAAAGATCAAATAATGTATAAACACTCGTTTCTATAAAATAACACTCTTTCAGAGGGAGACTGCATCTCTTTTGCCTCCCTTGAGGTCATTGTTTTCTTACTGAGACAAACCTTGCTTTGATTGGCTACACTGTAAAAGAAGAAGAAGAAAAAGAAGAATCCATTCATTTTTATGGACATTTCCATTAACTCTGAAACACAACGGAAGTAAAACGCAACACCTGTTAAACAAAATGTTAAATCAATATGGAAAATTCCTGCAGGTACATATTAATACAGTAAATTATGCCCTATTTTTACAGATTTGTTTAGAGTGTAATTAGAGTGTGATAAAGATGGTTGATTAATTGACGGTTTTGAAACCACATGATAGCTGAAATGCATGGATTAATTACAAAGAAAATAACTCTCACTTTCACACTTTATCACTTTAGCTAATGTCCAAATCAAAATAAACTTAGTCACTTGAAACAAAATGTCATACACTTTAAGGCATCCACTCTGCATAATAATAATAATAATAATAATAAATACCCAAGAAACAGCTAGTAGTAATAAATAAAAATAGACAGAATTTTCTTCTATTCAGTTGTATCAGTGTAATTTCAAAAACTTTGATGTGAATTATTTTTTAAAAATAGAATGTTAATATAAATGCGTAATAACATTCTAATATTAATTGCTTGTTGTAGTAGACTGTCAAAAGAAAAATTACAAAATTGTCACTGGGGTGGTACCCTTTCAAGATGTTTTAATATATACAATTATTTAGGTGCTAATGTGTACCTTTAAGGGACTAATATGTAGCATTTAGGAGTAAATAAGTACTACCTTATGGGTGTCACCACAGTGACCACCTTGTATACCTTTTTTTTTTTTTTCTGAGAGTGTATTGTAAGGTAAATAGAGTTCCATGCGCCATGTAGCCTACTTGAGAACTTTGTAAAATGTCAAATGTAACTGGTAAATTAATTTACATTGGATGGAAGATAAAACAAACACTGAGAGGGAACTTTGCCTCTGAATTTCAGAAGTTTAACACCCACCGCTGCTGAGAGATGTGTTTCAACTTACAGGTTCATTCACAACAGACTGTAGCACTGTTTTTGTTTTGTATTTTCGCAGGGCAAAGAGTAAGCCTTGATTTTTCACAGAAATCCCTGCAATAATTTATGCAGGATATGGGCTTTTGCATTATTTATAAGTGAATGCATTGGAATAAACTTTGCTTTTGCCAAAATTGTGTCAAGTATATATTTCATTGGACATTGTTGGTTTTACTTTGAAAAACAAAAACATTGTAAATGTATTACAGGATATAAAACATCTCACCCGTTTATTATATTGCGCAATAGTTAAAAAAGTTAGAATAAGTAGCTTGGAAAGTTTTGTGAAGTTTTATGACTTCCAGCCCCTATTCTTTCAAGTATTTATATCACGTTGGGAACCCAACTGGTACATCAATATTTTTTTGCACTTCTCCATTTGATTCCAGCAGTGTGAACAGATGTAATTAGACATGTAAATCACAGCAGGGTCTTTAGCTGTATGCTAATTAAAAGGTGCATTTACAAAGGAGGGAGGGTGTATGAGTTAAATACACCGGATGCCGCTGGGACCGTGTTTAGTAGTACTACATTCCACAGAGACCCACTTCTAACTGTACTTTCTGTGTGCTTTAGAGTGCAACAAAGGGCACTTGAACAACAGCGTTTGCCAAGAGGTTTTTGAAAGAGAAGTTTTTATGACTGGAGATAATGTCTGCAAAATACAACACTGATACTGTGATTCAAAATTTTAATAGTAGGGTTGTTTGAGAAACCACTCTTCTGTGGAGCTACCTTAATATGAATGACGCAATTGCAAGGTTGATAAATCATTGATGCACCTGTCAGTGTGAAAAAATTTGTCCCAACTAGTCGGCCTAAGAAGCGCTGCATGATGTGATTTTATTGCTCGCTGGTTCGGTCTCCTGTAAATCCTCCATGGTAAAAATCATACTCCACTTATCTGTATATTTAACATAAAACATGTTCATGATTAGATATGATTTTGTTGTTCTGAACTACAGAAAAATGCACTCCTGATACACTGTACGAGGAGGAAAAAGGATACAGTGCCTCTTTGGATTTCTGTCTTTAAGGAAAACTTTATTTTTAACAGATTCAAAGGGATGATGATTTCCTCAGTAACTTTTCAAAACCTTCATTATAATAAATAACAAAGAACATACTGGTTTCTCAACTGTTTGCTTAGACAAAGTGAGTAATCTGAGAATCGCTTCAGCTACATTTACACAGCTGCAGAACAGTCTACCTGATCTCACAACAAAAACGTACCTGTGGGCGCTTTTTTGCAAGACGCAAAATACATACTAATAAGTACATATCACTGCAGTTTCCAACAGAAATGAACACTAGAGGCAGTAAAACAGCGAGCACTTGTAATCGTTTTCATACACAGTTATGATTACAGCTCCATATGTTTTGCTTTCCGGACGTAACAAGCTTGCTCGGTAGCTCAGCTGTCACAGAATTGGACTTAGGATGCAGAATCCTTAGGTACGAATCCCATCAAAAACATGACTCACAATGAAAGAGCTGAAAGATGAGAGATCAAAAAACAAGCTAAAACCGTATGCTTGAGTGTGTTTCTTCTTCACATTCACTTTGTTCATACTATCGGGTAGGTTTAGGTGTAGTGCAGATGGTACATTATTTTAAAACGCCACGGAGCATTAGTTATAGCGCCACTCAACGGACATTTCAAGTCAGAACTGCTGTGAAACGTACAAAACCAACGTCACATAAAACGTACGTCCATCTGTTCTGGGAAAAGAAAAAAACAAACCGAACACTCTTTTAGCACCACTCGGTGGATATTTCACATCGAATATGTCACAAAACGTACATGGTGGTACGTATTTCGCATCTTGTGAAAAACTTCCCACAGGTATGTTTTCGTCATGAGATCAGGTTGCTTTTAGTATAGAGTGTACATTGTAGTTTAGTATACATTTTTGAGCCCCTAACCCCAATCCTACCTAAACCTAAACTCTAAGATCATTTTTGAGCTCATTAATTGTATTAATGAACAATAAAATCAACCTGTTAATTCAATATTCTACTAACCTAAAATGATTCATAAACATTTGGACATCTCTAAAGTCACTCATACATAAAATGCTGTTTTAGAGGCTGTCTGTATGTTATAATGTATGCGTTAGTCTCTAGGCAAACGTATGGAAATGTATGTGCACTGGAACAAACAATACCTACAGTATGACTACTAATGAGATCATGCACAGTTCTGCTAGAAACTGTTCAGATAAGCTACCAAACAGCAGAGAAATGACTGTAAATGTAAAGGACAGATGACTATGTGTTGTGTGTGTGGTTGGACCGGTGATGTCTGTGGGTGTTGAGAAAAGTCCGCTGTGTCTGTTCAGTTGTTGGGCCACAAAGCAGTGCTCCCAGATCTCTTGTAGGAGGTGGACAGAAATACTGCACATCGATGGTGTCTGTAAACATGTCTGACAATGTTTAAAATTCCCTGCAACAACAAATTGCCAGTGGTTTATGTATTGCCTTAAACAGAGAGAGATTGGAAGGCTAAGCTATAAGAAGACAGTTGAAGTATTTGTGGAAGCTCTTGTGCTCTCTCATGCTACAGAGAGGATGTCCTGTCTTCTGCCTGACCCTCAAGATGCCTCTGAACCACAAACATGCTGTGGTCAGGGTCAGCAACGATGACTAACTAATGGACAGAGGAAAAAAGAGAGAGAAAGAATGAAAGACAGCAAAAGAGAGAGAAATGGTCATGATTTCGCCTTATCTTGAAGAAAAAGCAGTGATGTGTGAAGCTGAAGATCCCTCTGAACATGCACAGACTCAAACTCTGTCCTTTGTGGATTGCAGCTGGCCTCTTCAGGCATAAACACATACGCACAAACTTTCCCCAATTTTTCACCCCTAGGCAAAATTATAGCCTGACTGAACTTTGTTTTTCATGGAAAGTAGTTTCATGTTGGCATGTTGCTGTTGTATTTTTGTGCCAAGGTCGCGACTGGCTGATTTCCACACAAACTGTCAGATGACCCCTCACTCCATCAGCAGCTGCCTCAACGATGACTATCAGGCCTGCCTTGCATCTTACACCAGACTCATTGGTGAGCCAAAGAATGTTTTTAATAATTTTTGGGGGGATATAGATACACACCAGAAATAATCTAACTATCTGTCTTTCTATCTTTAGAATATGTTTTTACTGTTGTCAAATTTACCCTAAATCAGTGTTGCTTATACTGGATAACATTGATTTTGTAAAAAAAAAAAAAAAAAAAATGGAGATAATATTAAAATTGGGTGGAAATAGGAAGATACATAAGCACATAATACAATTCATTAAAATAGTTAATTTTATTTATTATTAATAATAATAATTTATTATACATTATAAATAATACATTATAAATATAAATAGTAAATTATTTATAAATTATTATAAGATAATAATAAATTATCTAATAATTATTTATTATTTTTATTAGAATTTTTTTTTTTAATTTTTTTTTTTTTACATAAAATGTCATGCAGAATTTTTTAGGGCTTATTTTATTTTATTTTATTTTTACTTCTATTTATCAAGGATGCATTACATTGATCAAAAGTGAAAGTAAAGACTTTGTTACCAATAATTTGTATTTTAAAAAAAAAATCCGGTGTTGTTTTGAACTTTCATTTCATCAAAGGATTCTGAAAGAAGTGTATCATGGTTTCCACACAAAAAAAATATTAAGCAGCACAACTGTTTTCACCATAGAACATTCATAAAGAAATATATATTCTTGAGCAGCAAATCAGCATTAGAATGATTTCTGAAGAGTGACACTAATGGCTGCTGAAAATTCAGCTTTGCATCACAGCAATAAGTTGATTTTTAAAATGTATTAAAATACAAAACATTGTAGAAATATCTCCACAATATTACAATATTTTTGATCAAGCAAATACAGCTTTGGTGAGCATAAGAGACTTCTTTCCAAAACACTTCTGAATGATAAAATGAACAATTGAAAAGACTTCTGAACAGTAATGTATAGCATAATATTTAAAAAATGCAAGTCTATGTTAATAACATGAGAAAAGTACTATTGATATTTTATCAAAGTTTTGTACACCATCTTTAGTAAACATTAAGAGCACATCTTAGACTTACCTCTAGATTTACTAGATTTATCACTGAAAATGAAGTAATGCTGATGCTCACGTTTATTTCATAATTCACTCTGATACATTATATTCAGTAACCTAGAATGACGTATTCGTTTGATTTGTTCTCCCTATAGGTACAGACATGACTCCTAACTACATGGACTCAGGTCACTCAAACTTCACCATCTCCCCCTGGTGTACCTGCAGAGGCAGCGGGAATCAGGAGGAAGAGTGTGAGAAATTTCTACAGGACTTCAGAGAAAACACCTGTCTCCGTAAGTCTTTCTTCTTTTGTTATTAAAGCTTTTCTTCTGTAATGTCTGTCGCTTCCAGCTTCACTCGCCACTTAGCTTTCAGCATATGTATTCAATTCAGAATTTATATTCAGCTTTTTGATAAGTAATTGAGGATGCGGTACTTATATGAGCATGCGGTTGTTTAGAAATAGGTTTCTTTTTACTTGAATGCTGTTTGAAACCTGCCATGTTTTGTGTTTACTTTCCATTACAAAATTCATTCCATGTGTGGAAGCTCTACCCACCTCCAGAATCATAAATGTCTGATTGTTTTGTAACTAATGTCATGCTTGTTAGCAGAAAGTAAACATGTAGGCTGAGGCTAAATAAGGCTTCCAGGCTGACTTGTTTTCATGTGCTGCTACAGGACTCCTTTTTTTGGCATTTCATAGTGATGATGTCTCAGTTCAGTCATTTAAACTGACTTTTATGGCTTATGATAATCTAAATTCATTCATTCATCACCTAGATTTATATATTTTGTTTAACATGTTCATTCTTTAGAATGAAATACTCTAATATTAAGCATTTTAGCTCTTTAGTTGGGCTTCAGCACTACTTCCGCATAACTAAAGTGCATTAAGTACATAATTAGTTGTTCTAATTTAGCAGACTTTAAGTATACGAGTTTAGTATACTGAAAGGACAATTGCAGGGTATTTTTATTAAGTACATAAATATGTAAATGTATTTGTAGTTTACTTAGCATGAAATAAATGTATTTAAAATAAATTTTATTATCTTTATTTTTCACTAGGGGCACCTTTAGGTTTGAGATAATAAAGTGTTCTCCGAAACAGTGACTACACATATACTTTTTACAGTATTTTTTGTACATGGAAAATGGGCCAAAATAATTTTGTCCAATAATTGATTGGAAATGTAGCCATTTATACATTGCAAAAGATTATTGTGCTTTCTATATGAATGAGGCCTTGATTTACTGCATGAAACGTCAAAAATTTATGTTTGTGAATGAAACATTTTTGTAAAGAAAGAAAGAAAGAAAGAAAGAAAGAGAATGATTAAATTAAAATAGATTTAATTAAAGTGAACTGAATTAATTCCCATGTGCTGGACCAAACCTGGATATAAAATAAACTTGATTGCACAACAAGGCAAGATGTGTCAAGAAATGGTATTGATTATTCAATGTAAGACAAAATTACAATATGTGCGTATGTAATGCTCTATATATCAAAGTCTTTGTTTCTTCTTTATATTCTATGTATTTACATTTAATGGAAAATCAAATGAATACAAATATAGGTACAACATACAGTTCAAATGAAGACTAAGTATTTGGACATTTGTGGTATGCGTTGTCAGTGGATCAAACAGTTAATGTATTGCACTACACACATCTTGTAACCACAAAGAAATCTCAGTTGTGTCCTAATTATTGCCATTGTTTGGTGTCCTTGTATCAGTTCAAATGAAGCCCTTCTGTAGCCTGAACAGTAAAGTATGGCACTGCAGCAACGCACCAAGGTCATGGGCATGATTCCCCAAGGAAAGCAAGAACTGTGTGAAGCAGTGTACACTTGAATGTAATGTTGCACTGGATAAAAGCATCTGTCAAATGCATAAATATGAATGTCTGAGACAATATTTTTCGTTTCACTGTGATGACTATGGTAAAACAGTCAGAGTGAGATTGTTGATTTACAGTATAGTACAATGTGATTGCTCATTCCAAAAATAGAAGTACGTGTGGGACAAAGCATGAAGGATGTAACAGCCTCACACCACTCCAGTGGATGCACAAAGGGATGCACTAATAGTTCATGGAGATCACTATATTTCACTATATTTTTCACTGTATACATTATAATATTTAAAGTTTATTAGGGGTTCAAGTACGTAGCGCTGAAACTATATTGTAATTAGAATGGCCATAGATCAGCGATCTCCACATAAAACTGATCGTGCAGACCAAACCGTAAGTCGTAGGAGCTTATTTGGAGGATGGTAATGCTCACACCACCCACAGCGTGACCTAGGCTCGCCCCAATCGGCCTGACCGGGGCTACAGTGATCAAAGTGCAATCAAACAGCCTAGGTGTCTTATGTTGGAATCCTTGGATTGCGAGTTTATATCTCAGAATTGCGAGTTTATATCTCAGAATTGAGAGTTTGTATCTCAGAATTCTGAGAAAAAAAAGTCAGAATTGCGAGTTTATATCTCAGAATTGCGAGTTTATATCTCAGAATTGAGTTTGTATCTCAGAATTCTGAGAAAAAAAGTCAGAATTGCGAGTTTATATCTCAGAATTGCGAATTTATATCTCAGAATTCTGAGAAAAATAGTCAGAATTGCGAGTTTATATCTCAGAATTGCGAGTTTATATCTCAGAATTCTGAGAAAAAAAGTCAGAATTGCGAGTTTATATCTCAGAATTCTGAGAAAAAAAGGCAGAATTGCAAGTTTATATCTCAGAATTCTGAGAAAAAAAGGCAGAATTGCGAGTTTATATCTCAGAATTGCGAGTTTATATCTCAGAATTGCGAGTTTATAAAAAAAAAGTCTGAATTGCGAGTTTATATCTCAAATTGCAGTTTATATCTCAGACTGAAAAATCAATTGCGAGTTTATATCTCAGAATTGCGAGTTTATATCAGAATTCTGAGAAAAAAAGTCAGAATTGCGAGTTTATATCAGAATTCTGAGAAAAAAAGTCAGAATTGCGAGTTTATATCTCAGAATTGCGAGTTTATATCTCAGAATTGCGAGTTTATATCAGAATTGCGAGTTTATATCTCAGAATTCTGAGAAAAAAAAGTCAGAATTGCGAGTTTATATCTCAGAATTCTGAGAAAAAAAAGTCAGAATTGCGAGTTTATATCTCAATTGCGAGTTTATATCTCAGAATTCTGAGAAAAAAAAGTCATAATTGCGAGTTTATATCTCAGAATTGCGAGTTTATATCTCAGAATTCTGAGAAAAAAGTCAGAATTGCGAGTTTATATCTCAGAATTCTGAGAAAAAAAAGTCAGAATTGCGAGTTTATATCTCAGAATTGCGAGTTTATATCTCAGAATTGCGAGTTTATATCTCAGAATTGCGAGTTTATAAAAAAAAGTCAGAATTGCGAGTTTGTATCTCATAATTGCGAGTTTATATCTCAGAATTGCGAGTTTATAAAAAAAAGTCAGAATTGCGAGTTTATATCTCAGAATTGCGAGTTTATATCTCAGAATTGCGAGTTTATATCTCAGAATTCTGAGAAAAAAAGTCAGAATTGCGAGTTTATATCTCAGAATTGCGAGTTTATATCTCAGAATTGCGAGTTTATATCTCAGAATTGCGAGTTTATAAAAAAAAGTCAGAATTGCGAGTTTATATCTCAGAATTGCGAGTTTATATCTCAGAATTGCGAGTTTATATCTCAGAATTGCGAGTTTATAAAAAAAAGTCAGAATTGCGAGTTTATATCTCAGAATTGCGAGTTTATATCTCAGAATTCTGAGAAAAAAAAGTCAGAATTGCGAGTTTATATCTCAGAATTGCGAGTTTATATCTCAGAATTGCGAGTTTATAAAAAAAAGTCAGAATTGCGAGATAAAAAGTCGCAATTACCTTGTTTTATTTTTTATTCAGTGGCGGAAACGGGCTTCCATATGAATCTGAGCTGAGACTAGGTATGTAACAATGAAATGTCGGCCAGTATAACCATGCCCGCAGATCATAGACAAGGACTTTACCCAGCTTCTGATCTGCATCTGATACTGATTATGCCTCATTTTTAGTTATTTTTGTAATGCATTCATCTGTTTTATTGCTTGAAAAAGTTGTACCGTTTAAGCACTTTATTTGTTGCACTTTATTTGTTTCTGATGGACCATGTGGTGGGAGGCTTTGAATGAAGAATAATGTCCCTCCCTAACTAATCTTGTGTGGTCTTTGGCTGAACATTAATCATCAAGTGCTCTTAAGAATACAATTATTCACAACATAGGCTAGGTTTCAGTTAAGAATTAGTTTAATACCATTCTAATCAAAATATCAATCAACCTACTTAGGTCAAATCTTAAACACTGGTCTATGAATAAGGCTTTATTGTGGTACATAGGCAGTCATTTAGGCACAACAATAGTTTTCTGGTTGAATGTTCAGCTCAAGTCTAGAAGGCCCTACAAGTCATTATGCCGAACATGAATAAGAATAAGTTCAGGTATTGCACATCTTTAGCAGACCGCAGAAATCACTAGAATGCAGGAAATCACATACTTAATCCAAAATTTCCTGGGGGTGGGCCTTCAGCTATGTCTGCTTCACAGAATGTAACCAATATTGTCCATCTCCAGTAGGCTGCCCCTATCAACGGCTTTGGGCCTCCCCACAAACCACCAGAATGCAGGGTACAACATCAAATTAATTCCAATTCTCTGATATCTGAGCCACCAACTTGTGTGGATGCATGCGCGGCATAATTTTGATCATCCCTGACAAAATCTCACTCCAAGGTTTTTTGAAAAGTTGGCAGGTATACTTATAATAGTCCAATTATGCATGCATCCATGTGACTCTGACCATATAGGGTGCACTGTAACATTTATGTACTGCCCCCTCTACTGGTTAAAGAAAGATATCTCATTTAAAAAAAACTCTTCTCCTTTTTACTAATGTGATACTTTTTCATTACAAATTATATTATCTACATAATAATTTGTGTGAAAGTTAACTATTTTAATGTATAAATATTAACATTAAAAATATTAAAGGAATAGTTGACCCAAAAATGAAAAATTGTTGAAAATGTACTCATCCTTAGGTTTTCCAAGATGTAGATGACTGAAGATGTGAAGATTGTTTCTTCATTGGAACAGATTTGGAGAAATGTAGCATTACATCACTTGCTCACCAACGGATCCCATGCAGTGAATGGGTGCCGTCAGAATGAGAGACCAAACAGCTGATAAATACATCACAATAATCCACAATTAATCCACACCACCCCAGTCCATCAATTAACATCTTGTGAAGTGAAAGGTTGCATGTTTGTAAGAAACAAATAAATCATTAAGATGTTATTAACTTCAAACTGTTGCTTCTGGCTAAAATATGATTCCTATCCATAATATTGCTACCTCCAGTAAAAAAAAAAAAAAAAAAAAAAAAAAAAGTTTTTTCTGAATCAGGAGAGAAATGTGCACAGAAAACAGTCCAAAACTGTTCTAAACAAATATGTTGTGGGTTTTGATGTGAGAGGACAACAGGGGGTGAACTTTTTCACTGGAGGAAGCATTATTATTAATTATGGATTCATATTTTAGCTAGAAGCCATGGCTTGAAGTTAAAACACATTAATGATTAATTTATTTCTTAAAATCAAATGCAACTTTCCACAAGATGTTAATTGATGGACTGCAGTCATGTGGATTAGTTGTGGATTATTATGATGTTTTTATCAGCCGTTTGGACTCTCATTCCGACGGCACCCATTCACTGCAGAGGATCCATTGGCGAGCAAGTTATATAATGATAAATTTCTCCAAATCTGTTCCAATTAAAAAAACAATCATCTACATCTTGGAACATCTGAGGGTGAGAAAATTAACAAAGTCATTTTTATGTTAACTACTTAAACTTTTAATGTTCATATTACATTAACATTAACAAAATAAAAATCCTAAAACTTTGTTGATTTGATTTCAATGTGGTCTTAGACTTAAGGAGTTCTGTATCTCAGCTTTTGATGTAGTGGTAACACTAACAGAAAATCAAAATGATATCTGTAAAACACAACATTCAGTTTATTGACATAAATACATAATTTACATGTTCAACACTCAAAAACAGGGTTTTATAGAATCCATTCAATGTTAACAACAGACAAATAAGCAATATTGAACTCTGGAATGGTCAAAATGTACACAAAGCAGTTGCATAATACAGTTGATGGCTTTGTCCAATAGGTGTGATAAAATAGTAATTTAATAAAATCACATGTTCCATGGAGCATCTGCTAGCAGGTGGAGTAATCATCTATCAGCAATCTGAAATAAGACTTAAGAACATTCACCACCACTCCGATGATCACCCCATACAAACAGTCTTTTCTTTCGCTATATCTGCCCTCCACCACCTGACAGGAGCACAGCCTGTTCATGTCTTCTATTGTGTTTTCTTGTTCTCTCTGGCAGCTTCTCTCTTTAACTGCATTATCTTTAATTCTGTCATGGTCGAGAAGGTCCTCCATACCCACACAGCCTACAACACAAAGATTGAGTTTAAAACAAGGGCAAAATCCTGTTATACTCTGTAAAATAATAGGATGAAATGCATATTGTAGTATTATTAGAGGAAAAACTTACCACAATAATAACAGTGTTGAGCAAGAGCGGGACTGAGTAAACTAGTGAAATGAACATTCCTTTTGAATCAAAGTATTGGAACTTTGAAAAAGACCTAAAAATAAAATGCAGATACATTCAGTATAAAATACATATAACATCATGTCAGGGGGTTATGGTGGGTATATAATCACCTCCAATTCATTGCTGCCAGCTCATTCAGGTATTCTGCACTGTAAACCATCGCAACTGTAAAAAATAAAATACTATGTTATCCATACAAACATATACTAAATTGCCTAGTAGAGTAAATATATAATGAATATATTAAATATAATTAATAAGAAGTTATATTTGGGTGCTTTCACAATATAGGATTCACAAAACACGAAGAGTTTGCTGTCATGTAATCTCAAAATGTTAATGTTGTGTGGTTCTAATATAATGTTCTGAATTTACCCTGATAACAATTTTATTGCAAAAACTCACCCATCAAGAGAAAATGACAGATCTGAAGGCGGTAGTATTTGCAGGACAGGATGGTGAAAGCAAAACACAAGACATGAAAGGCCAGCAAACCCATCAGCCAGGGTTCAGACCAGTCAACCTGGAAACCAGATCACATGATTATTACTAGTTCTTCCCAGTACAAGAAATACGTTTTCTTTACTTAATACACGTGGCCTCGGTTGTACTGAAAAAAAAATACCTATGAAACTCTGGATTAGCTTTATGTGAACCATAAAAAAAGAATATAATATTGCTGTAAACTTACAGACTGTAGAAAGCTCCATAATGATGTGATGCGAACATTGCTGAATCCATCGATTGGAATAGCGCTGATATTTTTAGCTTTAGTCTCGGTCATTTTATTTGACAACAGGCCACTGTATTAGCAGCTAAACCAGATACAACGTAAACACTTCCGCATTCGTCACTGTCCTTTTCTCTGAACAGAACCTGAAAGTTCACCAATGGATGGCGCCATTACGTCTCTTAAAAATATGGTTGATGCTGAAGTGCCGTTTATTGACATACATTAACATTGAATGTTTCATATTTATTACTGTTATTTCTACTAAATTTTAAGACTGGGTTTGAAATAAAAATAGAATATTTTAAATTCCCGCATCGGGTTAAAAGGAACAAAAATGCGACAAACGAAAGATATGTAGCGTCGGAAAATTCAAAATAAGAGTCCCACGTTTCTTTATTTTAGAGAGGGTATAAAAATAAAAAATATATAATTTAATGTAAATAAAATATTGTAACTTATTAATTGTAATTTATTGTAAATATTATAATCTTTGTATTCGTAATGATTGATGTGATTTTTATGATTTATTTTATTTATTTAGCCTTTCCATTTTGTGTCCATGCCCCTGTTATAATGTTGAACAACGTGATTGTAATTTGAATACCATCTTGTAACATTTTTTGTTTTCTTAATAAAAAAGAAAAAAGATTAAAAATAATGTTGTTAATTACTGTCTGTATGTTTGATATGGTATTTTTTTAATTGAATTTGTTTTAAAGTTGTGTGCTCGTTTGTTAATTATTTATCAGGTATGAGTAAGTCATTTTGACACGCTCTTATTATCTGTTTGTTTGTTTTTTATTTATGTAAGAAAAGCACTTGATTTGTTGAAACCAACCCGAATTTAAAATGTTTTTGCATTAATTTATAATTTACATATTTATGCATACTTTATTTTGCTTGAAATAACATCCGTATATCTGGGTGGCTGTAGCGTTTGTCGTAATGGGCATTACAAAAAAAACTTGTAAAATTGTCCAAAAAAATTGATTGATTATAATTTATGGCAGCATTTGGAGGAGAACTAAAGATGATTTCTTGTCTGTAGAACACAATTCAGTTCTGAACTGGTTAAAGTCAAACCCCACCGCAGTAGCGTTCCAGCCGGCGATGACGCACTTCCTGTGACGCAGTGAGATTTTAAAACATTGTCCTTCTCAGTAATGGCGGCTTCGTTCCCTTCGCTTTCGCTAAATAACAATAAATGGTACTTCACGCGCGAACAAATCGAAAACAGCCCATCTCGCCGAGCGGGACTTGATCCCGACAAAGAGCTCTCGTACCGACAGCAAGCTGCTAACCTGCTGCAGGACATGGGACAGCGGCTCAACGTGTATCTTTTTCAGTTTGTGAGGCGTAGTTCTCGGCAGCTGCTCAGAGGAGACTGACGCCGGTTTGGGCGGCTTGTGTGGTGTTGAGTTTCAGCATTATAATGACCTGAAACAGCTCTACCAGTAAACACGCCTTTTGCATTGTGAAACTTGCGAATTAAGGCGAACAGAATAAAAGATTTATGTCCCAGTTTTGTGTTTTTGGTTTAGTTTAGGCCGCAGGGCCTAGCTGGAGGTGTCTCTCCTACTGAACAATAGCGTAGCCGGTGTCACTGCCATTCCCACTCTCCATTTCCACTATTTTCATCATTATACCAATTGTTTACACTTTGGTATTAGATTTATAGGTGATTTATGCCATTCCAAACATATATCTGCTAGTATTAATTAAACGTACCTTGATTTGCCCTGTTGGAGAGAAGTTCTGATACAGTAACAGAATATAGTTGCAAGCAGCAATTACGGGGCCAAGCACTCCACCGGCAAAATGAGGAGCTAAGCATAGCATGGTGCATCAGACCAAATGCAACAATGAGTACTAAAAGCAATTGTAGGATGATTTCAATTGAAATGGCTGAAAAATCATAAATACAACCTCTAGTAATATGATTAAATGGCTGATCACTTTTGACTAACAGGTGGCGCTGCAATCCAATAATTCTGGTGTGTTCTGTGTGAGGTGACAATGGCACACACAAAGTTTGTTGTCATTGTCAAAGCTTTGCAGAGATATAGCCTCAGAGTCATTTTGGCACCATGCCTAAAATTTGTAGTGGCGCTGTACGAAAACGGTTTTGTCTATCGATGCAAAACCCATAACATTTGGTCAGCACAGTCTGAAGATGATCTGACTCAATTTTGGTGAAAATCAGACAAACGGTTGAGGAGGAGTTCGAAAAAGTAGGTGTTCAACTTCAACATAAATTGAAATGGCAGACAGGAAGTTTGGCTGACTATGGCAACATTGGTAACACTGTTCTCGGCATGACCCAAGGAATCTATTAATACCAGTCTCATTACAATAGGCAAAATTCACAGAAAGCTATTAGCATTTATTGGAAATTTCATTATAAATTTTGTCTGTCTCAAAACCTTTTGAGTACTTTCAGGTCATGGTCTCGATTCATAATGGTACACCAATGCATTCGAAAATATAACATTTTATATCATAATACTCTATTGCAGTCAATAGCAATTTCATGTTTTGTTCAATTATAGCGCCATCAACAGGCAAAATCCTACCAAATGTTTTATGTGTCCTTAGAGTGTGCTCATACATACGTGTGTCAAATTTGGTGAAAATATCTCATTTTGTTTTGGAGTTATAGACATTTTTATATATGACGAGAAAAAAATGACTGACTGCCGATTTGTTTGCATTTTGTGCCACTTACTATCAAAATTTTGGCAATTGGGTATTAGCGTTTAGCCAGCACGCTATGTTTCCGAATTTCCTACGGTGGTTTCGTGTCGATTGGAGTAACGGTTTCTAAGATATTGGCAAATGTTTTGTAAGCGCTAAAATGCAATGCTGTACAAACCATAAGGCAAAACCTGGCAAGTTTGGTATCGCTGGACTCGGCAAGGATTCAGGAGTCTAAAAAAGTGACTCCCGTGAAAATAAGTCGACCACAGCCAAAGTTATAAGCATGTGAATGTTTGATTATACCACTAGGTGGCGCTGGTTCGAAACTTCTCACGCTCCTTCAGGGCATCGTGCTGATGGACCATACCAGGTTTCGTAACGATACGTCAATGCGTTCGTAAAATATAGCATTTTACTACAAAATTCTAAATGGCCGACGCCCAAAATAGCTGACATGGGAAAATTGGATATGGTTCGACTCGGCATGATGCACCAAATCTAAAGAGACCAGTGATTTGTGATTTTTGGCCAAACCATTGAGAAGTTATAAGCAAAAATATGCATTTTTTAATATCTCCTGACCACTAGGTGGCACAGCGCCGAAACACTGCAGGTAGTTTCAGATCATGCTTTTTATAACACACAAAAAGTTTGGTCTCAATACGCCAAACCGTTGCGGAGATATAGCCTCAGATCCATTTTTGCGTGCTTTTTGTAGAATTAGTTTGCGCGTTATTCAAGAATGGTTTGACTAATTGACTTGAATTCCATAACTTTTTGCCAGCATGGTCTGTAGATGATCTGAGCCAATTTTGGTGAAAATTGGACAAACCGTCTAGGACGAGTTCGAAAAAGTAGGCTTTATGAACAATTGAAAATAGCGAAAAAACTAAACCTTACGATTTTTAAGTTTTGGAATTCATTCGACTCGGCTTGAGCCAAGGATTCAGAGGAAAAAAGAATTTTCATTTTGTGGTTTACAGTTCAAAAGTTATTAGCATAAACATGAGTGAAACTTTGGACAAGTGGTGGCGCTAGAGAGTTTGAGTTAGAGACTCCAAACTTGCTGTGGTTAGTATCGAGACTGTCCTCTATCAGTGTGCCTTCGGTGCTTGGCCCCTAAATATATAGCAATAGGAGAGAGAATATGAATTATTGTGTTTTATTTTAGGTTAATCATGTTCCTTAGATTAAAGGAAAAATTTTACTTTTTTCCCCTTCGTCTGGAGTTAGTACTTTCACTTTTACATTTGAATAATGGTGCTAATGTGTCTTTACAAATGATAGTATCTCTAATTAATTAAAATATTAGAGTTTAATGAAAATATGAACCTGTGATTGACAAGCCCAACATATCAGCCAAAAAATTTTGGCTGGATATGCCCTCCTAAATATCAATAGTAGCTATGATTCTTTTGAAATACTTAAGTTGTTGAGTTGAGCAGGTGTGCTGTTTTCTTAAATGTGTTACAATCCTTAACTTTGGACCATTAGGTCTCAACTTACAATTAACACTGCCATTGTGTATATGCATCGGTTCTACATGATCCAGTCCTTCACTCGCTTTCACCGGAATGTATGTGCTTTATCCTTCCACAGGTTTTTATAAAAGCAGCTGACTGCATTGGACAGGACTCTAACCTCTTTATTTCATTTACAGGTGATTGCTCCTGCAGCGCTCTTTTTAGCCGCAAAGGTGGAAGAACAGCCCCGCAAGCTGGAGCATGTGATTAAGGTGACCCATGCGTGTCTCAATCCTCAGGACCCGTCACCAGACACTAGGAGTGATGTAAGTAATGATAGTGTTCATGTGAGATGGTGTTCAAACCATCTGTGAGAGTCTCTGGTTCCATGTACTCGCCTTGTTTAAATGTGATTTATTAGAGTACAAGTTTTTTACTTTCATTTTTTTTTTTTGAGTGAACTATTTCTTAAAGTGATAGTTAACACAAAAATGAAAATTCTGTCATCTTTTACTGTCGTTTCAAACCGTTTTGGTTACCATGTACAGGTGCATCTCAATAAATTAGAATGTCGTGAAAAAGTTCATTTTTTCTTGTAACTTATTTCAAAAAGTGAAACTTTCATATATTTTAGATTCATTACATGTAAAGTAAAACATTTTTAAAAAATTGTTTTAATTTTGATGATTAGAGCTTACAGCTCATGAAAGTCAAAAATCAGTATCTCAAAATATTAGAATATTTACATTTGAGTTTCAATTAATGTTGGCCACAATTATTAGCACCCAATTATTGCAACATCCTTTTCCCAAGACAGCAGCCCTGAGTTTTCTCCTGTAATGGCTGAAGAGTTTGGAGAACACCTGATAAGAGATCAGAGACCATTTTCTTCATCCAGAATCTCTCCAGATCCTTCAGATTCACAGCTCCATGATGGTGCTTCTCCTCTTTAGTTCACCTCTCTCATTTTCTACAGGGTTCAGGACTGGGATGGCCATGGAAAAAGCTTCATTTTGTGCTCAGTGACCTATTTTTGTTTGATTTTGATGTTTGTTCACTCTAGTCGGCCAATCTGTGAAAAAGTCAGATGGCTGGTCTCTAACTTGACTCCATTTTAAGTTGACAATTGTATTTATAGTGTTTTAGGACAATCCATTTACCTGGAAATTCATCTCCAAGGTTAGGGAAGTTCATATTGGTGTAAAGAACAGGAGCCACAGTGGCCATTTCACCAAGAGTTTCTTCTTTCTCCCACTTTAACGTGCTCCTCTGCGCATTGGACATGGTGTCAGTCTCCACCTCTGGTGGAGGGACAGATCCAGGCACGGGAACAGGAGAAGCCCAGGGACCAATCACATCACCCCCTATCTGGCTGAATTTCTTCTCCCTGTAGTGAACATATCAAGCCATTAAGTGTCACTGAAACTATTTAGATTTTATAAACAGAAATGCCAGTACCAATCGGCGTTACTCAGAATATGAATTCACTCACCTCACATTTTCTGGAAAAGGTATGCGGTGAATGGAAGAGAATGTACCAGACACTCCAGCTCCAGGAATCACGGGGTTCGAAGGAAAGTGGGTGTTTGGCCCCATCATGCCATTCATCATAGGCATGCGTGGGAACATTCCACCAACATCTCCTGCAAATGAGACCATGGAGAAACATGCACTTTTAAAATGAGCAGTACATGTGCTCAAGTTACAAGCACAAAACATCATCACATCTGGGTGGTTGACTTGACTGCTAATACGAAGAGATGATGCACACAATTTGATACCTGGGTTCTGAAGAGACATTGCTGTAGCTGAGGCACTGGGGGCAGTGTTGGGTGGATGAGGAAGTTGAGGAGGCCGGCTGGCGTTCGGACTGAGCACTGCAGTGAATAAGTCTTCCACATCTTTACTCTCCAGTTCTAAATGGAATCAACAGAATGAAAGATTTTCATATCTAAAGATTTTTTTACAACAGAAACATCTGCTCTTTTGCAGAATGTTGTCAAAATATTTTAGAAAGCAACAAACCTGGAATTTTGTAGAACTTATTCAGAATGGCCCCTTTAAAAAAGAAAATGCAACTAGGTCATTAAACAAAATTCAACATTCAGACAATCACATATCACATCATAGTAACTAAAGTTGTCAGCAAACACCATTTTTTTTCGCAGTCGAAATCCCAAACCATTTTTCAGTTATTACATTTAAGTCTGCAAACAATAATCAAAATTGACAAGTTAAAAAGGCTGCTAAGGTAAGATCAATTGTTTACTATGGAAGAAACAAGAAACTCATTTAATTGGGATGAAATTTCATGAACTGACTTGCTGCAAAGGTGTAATCCTATATTAGTACCACACTTGAATTCACTGAGCTCTTCAAAACAACCCTTTTTTCACAAATGTTTGTAAATGCAGACTGCATGGCTAAGGGCTTGATTTTATACACCTGTGGCAATAGGTCTGATTGAAACACCTAAATTCAATAACCAAGATATGTGTGCCAATACTTTTGTGCATATAGTGAATGCATTTCATCTGTAATGTGTTGTGAGTAAAGTAGTACAGGATAATTGTTTTTAAAACAAAATAACAAATGTTGCATTAGCAAAGTGAAGTAATCCACAACTCTTACCATCGGAAACCATCTTGTCCAGCTCAGGACTCAATATTACATCCAGAGGTTCTTCCTGTAGTGGCCGAGACGCTCGAGCAGGGCCAGGTTGAGGAGGAGCATCTGGCAAGGTGCCAATGTCCAAACAAGCTGAAAGAAAGACAAAGTTAAACAGCTACTCTCAAACTTAGTTTCTTATTGCTACTGAATACAAAACTCAACTTTGCCAAAATCTGCAAAAAAAAAAAAAAAGGGCTGTCATTCTGTAAACGCCTAAATCAGTGTTGATAAGCAATTTACTTTCTACTGTGCCTGAGTGTTTGATAAAATAAGGAAGTAAAAAAAACAGAGAGTGAGGACTGTTATTTCATGTCATGGAAAAATGAGGAAAAAAGAATTTTTTTTCTCTCTCTCTCCCTCCCTTGCTCTCTCTTCCATCCCCTCCACTAACTCAATTTTCCAAGACAAACAGGAACCTAATTAGTATTGCCTGCTCAGTTGAGTGTGGAAAAAGTCTCTTAAAAAATGGATGTTCTTTCATCATTGCATATTGTTTCCCATTAGAATAGATGAGAGCTTAATCAATGAAATAGCAAGCAATTGCAATGATTAATAATAGTAAATGCTGACATCAAAATCAAAGCATCAGCCATTGTGTTTTGGTCTAAATGCAGAGGTGAGCTTTCCGATGACAATTACTTCTGTTTCATGTAAAGTTCTTGTTCCAGGTTCAAAACAGGTTAAGCTGTATCAACAGAACATATGGCATTAGTGGTGTTTACACTATAGTCATGCACTTACAAAGTCTATGGGGGGCAGTGAAAGTCTGTTACAGGATTTAAAAGCCGAGATGTGCAGCTTGTACTATATTTTTGCTTAAACATGATTTTTTTCTTACAAAAAATGTAACTATAACTTTACACTCAAAAGGTTAGTAAGCAATTTTAATTACACAAATATTAACATGTATAATATTTTAAGGGTATAGTCTTGCAGCTATAATTTTGAAACAGTGGAGGTTTTAACATTTATTTTTGTTGCTTTGCCTGACTAACATTGTAAATGCACTACCTTAAAACATGATTTTTTTTTGTTTTTTTACAAGGTGAAGGATAAATCAAAATTATACTCTGATAGCATGTTGTCAATACAGCTTAAATTGCATTCCACTCAAAACATGTTTCTAAACTAAGCACCTTGGTATGCACTTAAAAACAAACCCTTATATATTTACATATATACTGCACACAGAGGTTATGCTACAATGATAATTATCTGTCACTTTGACAAAGTGAGTTGTAAATTTTCTGTCATGTTCTATGTTCATCCATCTGTAAAAAATTGTAACATTCAATATTTTAAATAAGAGACCACTAAACCTTTGACAAGGGTAGACGAGTCCATATCATGTCCTGCATCGCATTTCTTTCTTCTTATTCTGCTCTCTTTTTTTTTTTTTGTTCACTCCTCTCCTAGTCTGTTTTCAAATTCCCAGGTACACTTTAAAACTTTAATTTTTAGCTTCACTTCTAGTCCCTTTTAGCCTCCTTTCATTGTATGGAAGTTTCTAAAGTACCGTAGGGAATTACTACAATTATTATTATTATTATTATTATGAATAATTCACCTTTTTTTAAAGAAGGGAGAAACAAATAATTAGCTGTCAATGTTAAAATTCAGTAAAGTTTTTTTTAAAAGCACAACGTCTGATTGCATGTTTATACACCATACGTTAAAAGGAAACCAGGAGTAAAACTACTTTTTTTGTAACCCTGTGGAACCTGCTTTTAGCAGTTACTTCACTCTCACACCACTAGTTTTTCCACTGCAAAGAGAATGGAATGTGTCCTTGCCAACTAAAAAGCTGGCACTTAGGAAGAAATAAAATTATCAAATAAATTAGACCCTTGAGAAAAGAAAAAGGACTGCACACAGCACATATCAAGCATACTTCAGCAAAATGTCACAGATTGCAAACAATCACAGTTGCCAACTAAGGTACAGTAGCGGCCAATCCCAACATCCATTTAAGGACAGTTTAGTTCTCACCTCAGTGTCACAACAGGTTCATGTGCAAGAAAACATGCAGTTTGTTTGTGGTTAGTAAAAAGATGCAGAAAGCCAAAGATGAGTGTGTGTTTGTCAGAAAAGGGATCATGCAGAAACTGGCACTACAAAATTAGGAGGGCCTGTTTGGGGGGCAGCTCTACTTCTACAGCCAGACAGGCTGTGCCAACATGGCTCTTACCGAATGGAGAGGAGGAACTGTCCACCTGGAAAGGGCATAAATCAAGACCTACAAGAACCCAAACCAGATAAAACCAAATAATTATAAAACAGAAATGCAGGCAAAAAATGAAATAAGAAAAAAGGAGGAGGATGCTAAGATAACAAATAAGGAGAAACACAGCAAACCAGGTAAAAAATGCAAAATGCAAATGTGAAAAATGTTAAAGAAAGAGGAGATGCAATTGTGAAGACACGATTGCAGGTGTCCTTTCTGAGATTGTTAGAGCATCTGCAGAGTGAAGAGAGAGGGGGGAGACTATCCTATGCACAGATCTTGGGACTGAGTCTACCTGATTCAGCGCCTGGCTTGACCAGGTCATCGGACAGCATTCCCAGGAGATCATCATCTGAATGTAGAACCAGCTCGGCTAAGGGATCCTCCACATTGGCTAGAGATCAAGAAGACAATCGTTTCTGAGCACGAGTATCCACACTAATCACCAAGTGTTCTTCATTAAATGTTACCAAGGGCTGGGCGGTGAGACATATACTGTGCAACTGTAGAAATGTGTCAACCGGACAATCTGCTTGATAATAGGGTTGCAACTTTTTTTTGTCATGAGCAAAAAACTAGAGTAGCTCTGATCCAAAACCCAGTAAGCTGCCTATGAAGCATTTTATAGTCACCATGAAATCTGAATTGATTTTTTTTTTTTTTTTTACGGAATATTGCATTTTTCATTATAAATGATTCATTTGTGCATGTGCTGTCATGATCTTTAAAACAAAAACATTAACTTCCCTTTCTCCTCTCAATAACATCTCTTATGACATGTGCACCAACAACCTGTCCAGCAACCTGTGACACAACCGACAATAATCAAATAATTCAGTCAATTACAATGAAAGTCTCCCTCAACATCATTCTATTCTACACCACAAAAGGGGAGAAAAGACGATTGTAACACCTGTTTCAATGCAGACTTTAAGACTGGTATCAAATGCCATAATACAACTCATTTAGTCAAATTCTAAGGCAGTACTGAATGTATCACCTTAAGAGGCTGCATTTCAGTTAGGAAGCTGACTTAAAAAGTAGCTACCTATCGTATAAAGTAAACCACAAGGCAGCTCACTAGTGTTTGGAACAGAGCCACACTGTTAGTGTAATATAAAATTGCTCACGTTGCTGTATCCACCTTAAACATTTAGGGCAGCGGTTCCCAATTCCAGTCCCCGTAACCCCCCCCCCACAAGGCACATACGGTCAAACAGAACAAACGTCGTATGTGATAAGAGATACATACGAAATATGCAGAGTGGGGAGGCGCGAGGACTGGAATTGGGAACTGCTGATTTAGGGTTACATGTCCTCTTAAAAAATGATTTTTCAATGACATTTGTACCCCCTGCTCATCTTGTT
Organism: Tor tambroides; assembly: GCA_021397915.2. Lineage (NCBI taxonomy): Eukaryota > Metazoa > Chordata > Actinopteri > Cypriniformes > Cyprinidae > Tor > Tor tambroides. The sequence continues at coordinate 23,339 of JAFVLL020021741.1, forward strand.
ATATCCTTAAATTGGTATAAGATTTTAGTCATACCACCCACCCCTAATTTAACTGAAATAGTCTTTATAATTTCATTAGCATTAAATGCATAAAGATGTATGCATAATACGATTCCCAAATCGAACACTTGTTTCAAGACTAAACCTGCATGAAAGGGTTAAATGCAAGAATCTGCAGAGCAGAAAGAGAAGCTTCACTCTATGGGAGATGAAAATCTCTAAGGACAAACAAGCGGCCCTGAAAGCCTTCAAATAGCTTTGTGATTGCTCTCCAAACAAATACGCACAAGCCTTCTAAACACTGCACTGTGACTGCCAGCTTCCTATCCTCCCAGAGTGCTCCGGCAGGGAATTCAGAAAAGTGCTGGCAAATTGGGTTTTAAAAACATGTGAGGTTGGCTACGAGCAGAGGTCTGCTGGGCTGGGTGTAAATGAGGGTTGACAGAACTGAGGATAAGGAGAAATGGTGAAGAATGAGGCGTCTGAACAAGCTCTTCAGCCTAAAAGTGTATGCAAATCAGGGCTGAAGACGACACAAAATGAGCACATGGGGACAAAAAAAGTTCATTTGTACGGGTCATCTTCTTTAGTCCCTGTGGCAAAAGATGAACCGAGACGTTCTCTAATGCAAACCACTGGAGTTACACTGTAGTATTCTGCAGTGCTGTTGGGTTGTGTGATGCATTCAGTGTGTGCAGATGGGAAAGCGGGAGAAACGGTGATAATGTGCATTATACCTCCCTGCAGAATTCACTGCAGTCTAGAGCAGAAAAATGTGACCTGACTTGTCAGAGTAGAAGAAACAAATTCATCTCTAAACAAAGGCAAATCACATTGGAGGTAGGAACGTCTAATATCTCTGGGCAGCACTGTGTGTGTCTATTTGGAAAAAATGTGCATAGACATGAATCTATCTATATTTGTAAATATGAAGGTACAGCTGAACATACTCAGTGGCCCTGCTTTAGACGAGACTGGAGTGGAAGTGGTACTCAGAAACGGGTCAGATAAAGGGTCCAGGAAGCTGCTGCTCTGTGATTTGCTGTCTGCATGACTGGCTTCCTTCTCCACAAGCCCTGTTTCCAGAGCTGACTTGGTCTGCTTGCTTTTATCTAGAAGTTCTTTCCCAAAAAATGCCTCCTGTAACATAAACATGTACACAAGTTAATGATGCACAAGCACTCTGAGTAAATACTAGATTTCCACATTCTCAAGAAAATATGAGTTGTTTTTGACTGTGCAAAAACTGCACCAAAAATGCCCTGGGTGGTTTCTAGTGCACTGGTACATGTTTGCTACAATGTTCTGGGTACTTGCTACGTGATTTCTAGAGTGATCTGAGTGGTTAACCCAAGTCTTTATGATATTTCGCAGTCTAGATATGGCTCAGGTTCATCCTTCAGTGTAAATTTATAGCGATTTCCTTTTCTTCCCATTTTGGCACCCACCAAGTGAAAAATCAGTTTTTTTTTGTTTTTTTTTTGTGCAGCACTTTATAAAATTTTTATGCTCCGAATGTCAAAATGTTGCCACAGTGCTACACGGTAAAGCACGTTTGTACCACTTCAGAATATCTAACAGTACCAAAATACCAATGTGATAACTCTCCGCTGTGTTAAAACATTAAAGGCCTAATGTGCTGCAATTTAAATCATTGATTCAAGACATTCCTCTGGTGATGACCTTTACGTCTAATTTCAGGTTTGACAAACAGGAACGCCTAAAGTGACAGCTGTTACAGTTAATGCATCACTGCATCTCCACGCTGAGCATGATGGTCTTTTTAAGAGCATGTGTCAACCCTGCACATGCTCACAAAATCCCCGATCACTACATTTCATTCCTCAGTTCAAACACATTCAGCTCTGATGTGGAGAAAGGTCCTGACAAGGATGCCTATGTTTACTGAGAGAACTAGTAATTAAGTAATTAGAAGACACTTTTATCTAAAGTAGTACACTTATTACAGCTTCATTCCTCTGGAGTGGTTTGCGGTTAAAATAATGTTCCAGATTCAATACAAGTTACGCTCTATTGACAACATCTGTGGAGTGTTCTCTATTTCCAAAGTAAATAATTTAGACTCAGTTTGTAAAAACAAGCAAAATGGAAGTGTCAGGGGAAAGCCATTCCAGAGAGTTCAAATTGTAAACTTTGCAGAGGAACTTAAATTTATTCATCTTTATAACAAGTGTTAATGAGAGCCGTGAAGATTTTGAAAACAGACTTTTCATGATGAGACTACTGTCCTAGTGGTTCTCAAACTTTTCCAAATGGTGGTCCCTTCAACAATAAAACAATTAACCCTAAAACCCCAAATATGGGTCAAACAATTAACTACTATAAAACAATTACCTACAGTCTAAAGTAGTGTACAAATTATTATTCGTTTCAGGGCCATTTCCTCAGAGGAAGCAAAAGAGGGGCAGCGTCTCCACAAAAAGCCACAAAAATGATCCAGAAATCGGTGGAGAAACACAATATTTGTGGGACTGACCTGCAGGTATGACGGGAAGGCCTCCTCGAGTTTGGTTTTCTTCTTCCTGTATCTCTTCTTGACTTTTTCCAGAGGCTCGCTGACGATGGGAGTCCCATCCACAGGAGTGTCTGGTTCATTCCAACCTGGTGAAAAAAGAAACTTGATGCAACAACTAAGAGTATTTACCAAAATAAACATACATTAAAACCTGAGATGTCCAGACCATACCTTCTTCCTTTACTGTGAGGTTCTCTGTAAGCGAGCTTGTGAAGTCTTTCTGACTGAGAGACCGTTTGCCTTTCCCCTGCCCTGCTTTGCTCCTCTGACGCACCATAAACCCACCGATACCTAAAGAGGGAAGATGGGAAACCAAAATCTAATTTAACTTAAAACAGTGTCAGTTTAAAAAAAAATACAGCTGCTGGACCCCTAAACTAGGTGATGAATGCAATCAGGAATTAATAACGTGGGACTCTGACAGTGACGTTTTGACATTCATCTCTATAATTCAGGATGACATATTAGCTTTGGGCCAGGAAAGGGTGATTCATCTTGGCTACGCTCCTGGAGCAAGCATTTCAGGTAAGTCTATTTCTGGTTGCACCACATTGGCTGAATCTGACCCAACAACCCCCACTCCTCCACGGTCCACCGCATGGACACAGAGTGAGGAAAAACACTTGGGTTGGTTTATGTACTGTAAGTAGTGTAAACATTTCAGTGGGAACAGGGTTAAAAAAAAAAAAAAAAAATACATAGACTAACCAAAAAAAAAAAAAAAAAAAAAAAGAGCTCTTAAACACGGCTTCTCTAATCCCGAAGCATTTTTTTTTTGATTGCATGTATTCATCTCTATACAAAAAATGTGGGGGTTCTTTAAAAAAACAAAAATAAACTACATTTGTTGTAGAACATTAACCCTGAGCAACTGTAACAGTGATGCTTGCCTAACACCACTAAATTGGTTACTATCAAACTATCAAAGAAAGATACAGAGGAAACATAGAGCCTAACACTGAACTCAGATGCAACTATAGGGGTGACGGGACGAAAAAGCTGTGCAAATACACGTGTCTATAGTGTATCCATTTTTCTTTTTTAAAAAAATGGAAGGTAGTGCTTAAAAAGGACATTACTTTAAAGAGATTACTTCTTTAGTCAGAAAAAAGCTCAGAGAGAACGTTCTTTCCGGAGTTCTCCCCGGCAAGGAGCTTTAAAGAGCAAAGCACTGTGGGATGCTATTTAAGGTCCAGAATTTGCAGCCGCACTATTTCACAGTCCAGTGGAGCTGTCCTTTCCTATAAGTGCACCTTTCTCTCTCTCGCTCTCTCACCCGGTCTGTATGGCTTCCTCTTCCTCTTCTTGTTGCTGTCGCTGCCGTCGGCCCCTTTCAGGTGGTCATCACAGTGCTCACGCTCAGGGCTGGAGTCAGATTTCCCATCACAGTCCATCGGGTCGCCCTCTGCAATGTGGCCAAACAACATAGAGCACTCTAGATGCTGACAAAATATTCTCTAAACCGCACAAAGATACATACACAAAAACACAGCTTGCATGACTCACTAGACAGTCTGGTTCAGTAGATTACATTAATAACCACAGAACACATACATTTAATAAAAACAACAAACACATTTGCATTCAATGCCATCTGACTTGTATGAAGGCCACAAAAACAAAAAA
>JAFVLL020021741.1:32500-79331 GCA_021397915.2 Tor tambroides
TGCGATATGCATGCGCATCTCGTCAGTAAAGCCGGTTCCTTGATTAGCGGTAAATCTCCATCACCTGTTTTCAAATGGAGAGGCGTTTAATACACGGAGCCGTAGTTCACTGACAAGCTACGCAATATCGCATTCATTATCGAAGGCGATTCATCTGCGATAATGAAAGCGATATTGCGTAGCTTGTCAGTGATCTACGGCTCCGTGTACTGAATGCCGCTCCATTTGAAAACAGGTGATGGAGATTTACCGTTAATCAAGGAACCGGCTTTACTGACGAGATGCGCATGCATATCACATGAGATATATCGCCCAGCCCTAATGTAACGTGTAACAAGGACAACTTAAAATGAAGTGTTACTGAAAATTCAACTCATTACTTATGGAAAATGTTCTCCTCCACTGTAGCTCTCAAATATGGAGCTAAAACACTACTTACTAAATATGACTCACAAATGCGAAAGCTAATTTGCATTCATAAAAACATAACACATTTGCAAACAGCAATTTACAGAATCAAAACAATTTATATTGCAAAATAAGATAATGCAAATCAACTGTTCGATCTGCATTTGAAAATCATCATGTGTTTGTGGATTGCTATAGATTTTCGTGTGCCTATTTTAAGACTGTCCGCCAGCCATCATTCATTCATTCAATCAACGTACTTGAATCAAAGACTTGTGAATCATATTTTGTAAATATTAATTTTTAAGTTATTGTCGAACTGACAGGTCACATTCAGTTAATACATGCAAGAAAAACAATGTGTCAATTTATGTGATTAATATGGGCTTGCAAATAATCTTGATGGTTCAAAAAAAATGACAAAGATGAAGACAGAATTATGAAAGTACCAAACTGGGCTACGGTCCAAAAGCTGCATCTAATTTTAGCAAAGCTTTCTGTTTGTGTGTGTGTGTACATACCACTTGCACTTCCAGCTGCCTTTGGGTACATTTTGCAGTGGTGGGTCCAGACAGTATGTGTGGTAGCTAATGTCACAGTCATCACAGAGCAGCAAGCGCCCGGGGTCACTGGCCTGCCCACATGCCTCACACACTGTGCACTCCAGACAGCGCCAGCCTTTACTCAAAACCACTTTTGTGATCTAAAACAGACACACACACACACACACACACACACACACACACACACGAGGTCAGAGGACACGGGTCAAGCACTAGTCTAAAGGGCAATGGAGGGTTATATATTTAGCAGGATATAATCTGGATGGATATAAGCAACACAAAGAACACTGCCGCAGGATGTCTCTGGAGTCAGAGGTATTTGTCAGAAGGATTTGCTGGCTTTTACAGATCAATTTATGTGGGTGGTGATAAATCAATCCAACCACATCATCCTGTACTAACAAATGTGTCCAGTCCGCCTGCTGTTCACTAGCACCTCTGGGTTTGTACTCCACTGGGGAAAGCGGCCATTTGATGCATATTAATGAAGGAAAATTTCCAGAAATGCTTGTCATGACAATCTGATAACCCTATTTGAACATGCAAAGTGTCAGTCTGAATAGTTCAAATAAAAATTACAATTGCCTTCATTTACTCTGCCACATCATTCCAAACGATATGACACTTTTAGTGCTTCATGAGGCAAAACAGAGTTGTTCATGCTATGCTTTTTTTATACATAGTAACCAGGGGCTGTCAAACTCCTAAAAGAGCACTATGTAAGTGGTTCATAACTCATCAGGTAAATTCACAGTCCTCATTATAGGGTGAGTTCACCCAAAAAATGAAAGATCTGAGAGATTTCTGTGCTTCCATTAAAAGTCCACAGAGCCAAAACTTGGAGCTTCAAAATAATCCATATGAATCAAGCAGTTTAATTTAAGTCTTCTGAAGAGACACAAAAACTTTATGATGAACACATTTATTTAGGCTTTTTATGCACATTGATTAATGCACATACATAGAGCTCATCAAAACAGAAGCTCAACTGTACTTTCTTGGCATGAGAACCAATAAGGTTTGTACGGTTGAGCTGGCGTTGACCATTTTTGATGTGCTCTATGCATGTGCATTGAAAAATGACAAAAGCCTAAATTAAATCTTTGTCATAAGGAATCGTGTCTGTTCAGAAAACTCTGAATAAACCACTAAATCCATAAGGACTGCTTTTACAATGTTTACAAATTTGTTGAAGCTCAAAGTGTTGGTTGTGTGGATAGAGGGACCGAAATACCTCAGGTTTCATTTCATCTTCATTTGTGTTTTGAAGATAAACAAAAGTCTTTTGGGATTGGAAAGACATGAGAGAATTTTTGGGTGAATTAACCCTTTAAGTCGTCACTTAATTACTGCAGCCCTCAAATCTCATTCAAACTTGCCCACATTCCAACATGGTACCTTAATATGTGTTGCACCAGGTTTGACAATGAAAAATTATCAGTCATGAAACCATATAAGAACCGATGACACTTAATGACTTATAATTCCAGTCTGTTCGCCAAACAAAGCTATTTTATGTCTTTAGAAGACTACAAAAATATAGCACAATATTTGTATGGACTACTTTCATAGCTTTTTAATGGTGCTTTTTTGTCACTTTTGAAACTTGACAGCTTTTATTGTATGGAAAAAGTAGCATTTTACCTATTGTATTAAATGGAAAATGTCAAATGGGTTTACAACACGAGGGTGAGTAAATAACAGAATTTTCATCAGTTATCTTTAAATAAATGTCCTTGTTCTGTTATCTTGGATAAGAGCAATTATCTTCAGCAGCTGTGACTGTAAACAGTCAGCTGCTTGCACAGACCAATGGATGATTGAATGAGAGGCAGACAAGCTTTTTCACAGGTGCTGGGCTTAGACATCAGAATGCATGACACCTGGTCATGACATTTGGCTGTTGGATACTAAATAAAAAAAACAAAAAAACCAACAACAACAACATCATCATACATACATACGTTTGGGTTGTGCACATTTATGAAGTAGATATTTCCAAGCTCTTCATTCTGATGGGACAAACCATGTTCGAATCTGTTGTAAAATAGCTGATAAATGTGCACATGAATATCTATCAGCTGAATTCCAGATTAATTTAATAAGCTGCAACAAAACAAGGAAAAACTCTAAGCTGCTTGGCAACTTTAAACAGCCTGCACATAACCTATTGAACTACATTATGGATTCCCAACGAGGGGTACATGTTCCCTCAGGTGGCACTTAAGCAGATTCCAGGGGGTTAAAAAGAAATTGCTATTTAAAAAAAAACAAACATTTAATCATTTCATCTCATTGCTTTTTTTTGGTAGGAAAAACCTTTACACCTTTAGTTCTTTTGTAAGGAAATGAAGTATAATATGACTTTTAAGGAACACATTTTGGTTTGGTTCTGATGAAGCGGTATTTGAACCTTACTGATAGACTTTGCAGGGACAAGAAGACAATAAATGTTGGAATACACAAAACTATATTACTGTGATTTTATTAATAATACATTTATAGAACACTAGTGTTTTTATCATAATGTTGGTGCTGCCATTTTAGACACTTAAGCCACTCTCCACGACCAACAATCACTTTAATGCACCGCCACTTGAGGTTTATTACTTTAATTTTTCTTAATCAGGCCCACACTGAATCTCTGTGCGTAGAACTCCACATTAATCTCAGCAGATTTCAGAACCTGCACTGGGAATATGGAGAAGGAAAAAAAAATCAGTAGAATCCATCTGGGCCTCTTATATTAACTGAAGATCAGGAAGTTTCTCTACTTGGCATATCTCAAAGCGCTGAGAGATACCGAAAGCACCCTGATGTATTCTTCTGTCACTACTGTCTTTAAATGATAAAGATCTCTGCTTTAGTCTATCAACATAAGACATGGCCTTTATAGTGTGCTTCATAATCCTCTTAACATTTTACTCATTACCCTCGGGCTGCTTTCATCCAGGTCCTCTCACACACTGACCTGTCACACTTATCTCACACACCATTAACGTTCACTCCAGATAAAAGCAGCTCATAATTCACACCATTACATCTCATGAACGGTGCTGGTGAACGGGGTCAGCTGTGATTGTTTGGGGGGTCTTACCTTAATATTGACACAGAAGGGGTGGTAGCACTGGCCGCACTGGGAGCAGGCTAGCAGTCTGCCCTCAGCACCCTGACCGAAGCTTCCACACACCACACACATGTCCTGAAGACACAAAAGAGAGCAAACATCCACCCGCAAAGTTAATTCTCATACGCACTCTTATATAAAGGTAATCTAAGGCTCATCATTTTAAGAGCAGGATCATGTATCCTATGAAGCGTTTTCACTTTTGACTTTGAACTCATATACTTACTTGTTTAAGTGTGAAGGAGTCAGAGGTGGAGAACAGGACTACAGTGTTGTGCATGGAGTTCTCCTCTTCTTCTTTTACCACATATGGAGAATCCATTAAGCTCACCTGTAACAAAGCACATAACATCGGTTTACATTTGTTCCGATCACATCCAGCTGTTTCTAACATACTACTATACTGTGTCTAATGACATCACTAGCCAAGTTTCCATCCAGTTTTTGTTATCGACAAAGAGAATATGCGTAAAAAAAACTTTGCGAAATTTGTTGTCTACAGACTGTTTCCATCCAACTGGCCTTTTACCGATAAAATGGTGTGCGTGATGTCATCCCTAAAAAAAAAAAAAAGCCCTTGAGCTGTTTCCATACATAATCTCACCTATTGCATAAATTATATAGGCTAGTAGCCTGTTCTTCATCCATTTGAAACAAAACTTAATTACATAGCCTATTATTAAATAGTATAGGTCTACATAAAATTATTTTTATTAAAACTATTTTATTAAAATTATTTTTATTAAGTGTCATGAGGTTTTTTTTTGTACTTTGTTATAAACTATTTAGATAATTGATCGTCAAGCAATAATCATAAACAGGAGCAGTTGTATTATTATTTTTTCTGATTAACTTTTATTAGGAAATAGGAATGTTCATTTCGGTTATTTTATTTCTCCTATAGCCTAACCGACAACCGACGGTCATTAAGCCATTATTAACTGTTAACCGACAAGATTGTGTTAAATTACAATTAAATGAAATTTGAACTGATACGTGGCTGTGACCCATTAAAAATACCTAAATTTGTTTTCCAGGGATTAATTTTATACACACAAAAAGCAGCATAAACAACAGAACATGAGGATTCACATGGTCATGTCACGCACCTGCAGCGCTTCTGCGAACAGAGAAAAACATTATAAAGCTATATATAAAAGAAATAAATAGGCCTATATGCGAAACATATTTTTCTAAATAATTAATGAATTAACAAAACGAAAGAAACAAAAACTGCAAATATTAGCAGCCTATATGCAGAATTTCGTTTCATTTTTGTGATGCGGTCGAGAAAGCGGCAACCTGTTTGTTTCCTTTATTTTACAAAAGCACATTGTTTTGTTTTTACTGTGAATGTACTCAAATAAAAGAAATATTTAGAATAGTTTTGAATAATGTCTTACTCTTATATGACCACAAATGAAGGAGTAGGCTATTGTAAGTTGTTTCCACTTTTATAAGGAGAAAAAAAAAAAAAAATCAAGTGATCGTGACAGTTAATCATCACTAACTCGACAACGCAACCTGTTCATTGTCACAATAAAATACAGTCAGCCAAACATATTGAAAAAACATGCTATTTCCCCTCATTTCAGAACAAATCCTTTAAATTTAACGGTAGAACAGTACTCAGAACAAAACAAGAATAAAAATATAAGAAGCTACTAACAAGCCAAAACGAATTAGTTTAAAATGTTGCACTTATCGTACCAATATCCACGTAAAACAAGATCTTCAGAACAAAATGAATAAATTTTAACTTGCAACGTACTAAAGGAACATCAAATTAAGATATGTATGTTTGAAAGGTAACTCAATTTAATAATTCTGAATAGGCTATGATTTAATGCGCTTTTGAACAACAGGGAAACGGTGCTTTAACGTGAGCAACACCATGAACATGGACACTGCCTATAGGCTAATTCTGTCATGTGACAACACATTTGTTTGCTTTAAAGCCCCTTTTCTCGACAAAAAGTGTTTCCAAACAAATTTTTGCGACATTTGAAGTATCGATATAGAATTTATGTGCTAAAGTTAAATGGAAAAAGATTGTGTCGACACATGAGAAATTTTATCAATAAATGACATTACCATCAGCTATATCGGTAAAAATTTTGAAGCGCTAAATATTTTTTCGCCAAAAAATCCTTGGATGGAAACCTGGCTATAGTTGTTTCTGGAAAATGTTCAATGTACTCATGCAACTGAAAATGTTCGATGTGGTTAAAAACTGCATTAAAAACAGCAATGGACAACCACTTGTTAGTTTTTACCAATTGCTATTAAGCTATTACAGTAGTAGTTTTCAACCAATGTATACATTGGACCCAGCCTGTGTTAAAGGAAATATTCTGCCATCAATTACTTAATTATTATCATGTCCAAAATCATAAGACTTTTGTTCATCTTCAAAATATTCATTTTTTTTTTTTTTCAAAACTTGAGAGATTTCTTTTTACACATAACCAATGATCAATATCATACATAGAACACTTGTATAATTTCAAATACGGTAAATGGAAAAAACAGACTTGCTTGAAGTGTGAGTACAAATCTCATTGCTTCTTGCAGGAGCTCATACACGCTTGCATAAGAAGCAAGAACAAACATCACTAGTTCTGGTGCATCAAGCAAGTATGGCTGAGCTGCAATTGACCATATTTGATGTGTTACATGTATGTGTGTTGATGAATCTTTTGATTCATTTGGATTACTTTTATGATGCCTTTATTAAAAATTTGAAGCTTAAAAGTTTTGGTGAAAATGGACAGACATCTATCAGGTTTAAACAAAAATATCTGTGTTTTGATGATGAATAAAAGTGTTATGGGTTTGGAACAACGAGAGTGAATAATTGATGACAATTTTCATTTTTAGGTGAACTATCCCTATAAGCTTGCAATGCACCGTAAAAATAGGCTTTGCTTGCAATTTTTTTTTCTTACATGTGCAATGTGAATGTTGTGTTTATATTACATTATTACTCATTATCTGTTAATATTGTCTAGATGAAAAAAATATGCAAAATGTATTCAACTTATAGATGAGGGGAAAGTAGCACTGCTTTGTTTAGCTGTTGTAATGGGCTTCATAGGAATGAATAGTTTAAATTTAAAGCTTGTCATAGTGAAAATTCACACTCAGTGCGTACAGGCCTTTACATGACAATTTACCATGGCACTGGACTGTAATGAGACTGGCTGACAAAGTTAAGATGACATGTTCACTGAGTAAACTACAGGATGGCTGCTGAGTACAAAATTGCCTATTTTATCATATTGGCAGCCAAGTACATGCGGGCTCAATCTCCCCCATCACAAGTCGTTCGTGTTGGGGAAAATGTCAGCATTTGCTATTTTGAAAAGGCCATTTGGGTTGGGAACTGCTGCTGAAGCTCTGCTGAGCGTGAGTGCATTTCTCAGGCTTTAATGTGAGCATTAAGCACATCTGAGTGCTGGTTTATTTATGCTTGTAGAGGTGGGGGCTTCATACCCCAGGGGTCACCACGGGGCTGCTCTCCATCTTTAGCCTGGAGCGGCCCCTGCCACCTCTCCCAGACAGGTTAGTTCCCCTGGGTCGCCGCCTTCCAGGAAAGCCAGATCCACGACCCTAGCAGACAGAGACAAGGAGAAAGGATATTATTTCATTTCTCTTATTGCATGCATTGGGAAAATTGAGTGTGAATTTATAGTACTAATGGGAAAACACTCATAGCCAACAGGGAAGATATATATAAAATATTGTTTTGTTGGTGATATAAAATAAACGAACATTGGAATATCACAATGACTTTAATGTGCTTCATATCTGGCCATTAAGTTTCCTACAGACCATGACAGTAGGCCAGTTTTCTGTCTGCTCATTGTATTATAATGGCATCGCTGATTTAAACCTCACTAAAAATGGTTAAAGTGTTGGTAAGTTTGATCTACTTGTATAAATTAGCTTTTTTTATTGTTGTCTTTGTATCATCACTCAGAAATGTTCACTGAAGAAAGAAAAAACAATTGTATCACACTTCCTCGCACTCAAATTAAAAAAAATTAAAAATTTTATTACAAGTCATCTGTGGATTATTTTCGAGTACAGTTTTACACTCTAAATTATGATAATAAAATTATCACACCAGCATACTAGCATTTAAAAATCACAGTTACTCTTAAACATCAAATAATTTTGTGCCTTTTTAATTACATTCTGCAAAGAACAAAAAAATGTTGTTTTCATTCAATGCACTGAAATTCACTATATCACCCAGCTCACACAGAAATCCACACATATTATTCTCTAATAGCACATGGTACTATTGCTTGACTGATTTCATTGAAAATACTTCTGCTGTTTAGGAGAAATAATTACCTGAATCCACCTATAACCTAGCCTGACATGGTGGAAAACTTTCTGGAAGGCACCAAACTCGTTGCATCTGTGTTTGTGATACAAACTCATCCATCCATCCCAAGACCTGACCCTCTGAGGTTCAGCCCAACTCCCTGAACACTACACTGACTTACAGATCACATTTCAGGCCAGGCTTCTGCCAACTCGCCCTGCTTCTGAAGGTGTCACGTTGCGTTTGCATCGAGGCTGAAGCTCTGGCCCAATTCCCACTTCCTCCCAGGTAATTACCTCACTGTAGCCAAGCAGCACTACTCAGACAGGAGACGTCAACTTCATTTAGAGAGATTGCCTAAGGAAGCCTGGCGCACTCTGTCGCCTTTACAGTCTGACTCTAATTTGTGCAGAAATGAATTATGGAGAGGGAAAAAATAGATGAGGGTTAAGGAAGGCACTCCTGTAAATCTGCTCGAGTACAGCCACAGAGAAGAACAGCAATTCTGATAAGATACTGCTGCAATGGGAAGGATGCAACTCTGGTGTCTCATGCACATGCATTTATAGATATGTGCAGGGTTTGTTATATGAACATGCTATCATATGCAATATTTATTATATTAATATACAATGTAAACATGGAAATGTGCAATGAATAACAACATAAAAATCAAAGCATTAGCCTTTGTAATGTAATGCATTTCAGAGTTAAACTGAATATTCAGTAATCAATGATGAGGGATGAGGCTTGTATTTGTCTATCAGGATTTAAGTGAATCATGAGGGTTACTGGATAATAGGGCTGCACGATATATCGTTTCAGCATCGATATCGCGATGTGCGCATCCGCGATAGTCACATCGCAGGATGTGCGATGTTTAGTAGGCCTATACTGATCGTTATATTTATACTGATTGTTTTCTTTGCTCACACACAGACACTGCGACGCGACAGCTGTACAGAGATATCCATTTTTAAATAAATTTAGTAGCAGAGATACTGCAAGCGATTTTCAGTGCTGGAAATCCATTTAACCTTTGCTGAAACTTCCGCGTCGTCGAGGAGAGCGCAGGTCACGCTTGCTTAGCAACGGCAGACGCTACGAAAGCGCTAGCTCCTGAGCCCTTGGGAAAAAGGAGAAAGCGGCGCGGCTGCTTTTTTCCACGCGATATTGTGAACGGCCCCAAAGTCTGGACTGGACGCGACAAAGCGACTGTTACAAATCATTTGAACTTTGTGTCAGTATGTCATAAATAGAGCGAGGCATCAGTTAGAGCGGGGATTTAGACCGGGATAGAGCAGGAATTTGTCGCGCCGTGCATCGCATGCAGTGTAGACAGACAGCATCGTCACTGATTATGGGTTCTACAGTATTTTGTCGCGTCAAGTGTTGACACGGTGAGAGCCACGCAGATGCACGTGAACACTGAATTCTGGTCACTTCCGCGTCTAATTGTGCCTGAAATGAGACATACGCGCGAAATTATGTAAAAATGTAGTCTCTGTAAGTTTCCTTGTAAACACAGTTGCTTATGGCTTAGGTGAAGGTAAACAACGAAAATGGATGTGTAACAGTACCTATATTCACAGCAGTTTAATGTTCCTGTTTTCTGTGTCATGAATGTTAATCAAACAACAAAACACAAAAAATTTTCATATCGCAATATATATCGCAGAAAAACAAAATATCGCAATGTGGGTTTTTTCCAATATCGTGCAGCCCTACTGGATAAGCCTGGTTGCATGGCATGGTTTATGTCAGCATATGATGAAATGATGAAAACTTGACTTTTTTTTTTTAACAAATAGGCATTGATGAATCATGACCGGATGTTTATAGTCAATTGCATACATTATTACAACTCTCTTTCCATCCCTGATTCCAAATATTAGTAACCTTTTTTAACATATAATATGGATCAGATAAAAGCATTTGGCTAGTGTGTTGCATTGTTTTTTAGAATCTCACGCCATGAGTGTTATGTTTAAGACAGCATGTCAGGCTAAAAATGGTTACATTATTAAAAATATTTATTTTTTGTTTTTGAAAGCAAGAATGTGTCCTGTATGAATGCCCCATTCACAGATATCTTGATGCTGTCACTCGAGATTGCCAAGTGGCTATATAGTTGGTTGTAGTGGCCGTTCCTACTGCTGAATGACCACTAAATGAACCACTAAACCAATTTACCACTAAAAATGAATGTGCTTGTGGAAAAAACATTTGTATGAAAATGTCAGAAGCATGACACATTATATCATGAAGAAGTTGGATATCATATTATCAAGGCCTGAATACTACACTAGCAACAAACTTACGTTTTTGAGCAACAACAATCATACTCACTTGTGTTTTTCACCCATAATTCCTGTACCATTTTTGAGTTTACTTTCTAGACTAAACCAGCTGATGCTTTATGACCCACACCCACCTTAAAAGCCCAGTCCCCTTCAGAGCCCAAACCCTTCAACACCCTCCCCTCATTTACCAATCTCATGGTCCAGATGGGCAGCCCGTGCATCGGCCTGGTCTTAGGGCTGTCCCAGGCGTCCGAGCGCTCTGGAGACCAGGAGGGCGAGCTCATTGCGCTACGGTTACTCCATGCACCCTGAGGTAAAGCGGCGGAGAAGAGACGGAGGGGGAGGGTATATTGGTGATGAGGGAAAGATGAGGGGCGACAAAATGCAGCAACATAAATGTGAAGCCAGCAACAAGAACACAGCATGTCAAACGAATGCAATACTTCTACACAAATGCATCATATCAAGCCAATACAGTGAAATATTAAGTTTGGGACAAATTCCTGAAACATGACATCAATTTGTAGGGAAGTCTGCTAAATTCCCTTACAAACAGAGAAAAAACAACAACATGAGGATCCTCGTTATAAAGCGTCATTATGCCTCCATAGAAACAACCTTGTTTATTTGTTTGTACTAAACAAGTGTGATCGTGTCAGCATGACAACAAGCAGCTCTTTGAGATAAACAGAGAATTTCATAAAGCAAAAAGCGTCATGGGGAGCATTTAGCCTGTTTAACGAGCTAATGAGGGTTAGTCAGTGTAATTACAATGCATAACACAATCACCGCAAGGCCTTTTTTGCTTTACAAAGTGAAAATTATTTCTAAATTATAAATAATAAATACCAGCCGCGGGTTGGTTGCCTTTTTTTCCCTGTCATGTATCATTTTGTCCCAAACCACTACTTTAAACGAATGTCTGAGCTCCAATACAACTTAATGACTCTGGACAACAGTGTGATGCGCTGTTAATTGCCAGACACAATAATATTGTCTCATAATATTACAAAATTACAAAATAGCCTTAAAAACTGGGCAACAAAGACATCGGTTACCATTTCCATAACAATTTTTGCTTTATTTAACATAATTTTCTGTGGTAATCAAGAAATTCTTGATGTAGATAGAGCATAACTTGTATTGAACTCAGAACATTGCTTCCCAATAAAACAAAAGTATTTAATGAAACAAATGACCATTCCTTAGGCACAAGACCCTAGAATTAACACAGAATAAATAAAAAGAAAGAAAGAAAGAAAGAAAGAAAGAAAGAAAGAAAAGGCTCTCCTGAAACATTAGTTAAAGAGTGAGTGGAGGGAGGCAAATGAGAAAAAAAAAAAAATCAAATATTATCATGCCAACATGCCTGTGAATAAAGACATCAAAAAACAAAGAAATAAGTAAAATAATAATAAAATAGTAATGACAATGAGAAAAAAAAATCATTGGCGATGCCTTAAATTGCTTATTGACAGCCATGCAATATTAGCTCGGTAAGAGTATGTTGAGGAAGAAGGATGTCTTCGTACTGAATTTCAAGCCCTGAGTCTTTTCAAAATAAACAAATATGGTACAAATGTCAAATACATGGAGAGGTGAAAACTTCTAGCTTATATGGTAGGCACCCAAGAGACACTTTACCAAGACATATGTGGCAATATGAAATCTCTTTCAGCCAAGCCATACATATTTCCAAATGAAAACTCAAGCTAATCCCTATACGACTCTGAAACTTCTACAAAATTCAGAGCGTAAAGCATGCCTGATCGTCTCTGAAGAGAATCAGCGGGAGTTACTTCAAGAAAACGATGAAACGCTAGAAGCTCATTTGCACAACAAAACGAAATCTTTCTCTCTCATACGCACACACACGATAACACAGGGGTGTGCACATACTCATGAACGCACTTATACACACCAAACCGGAAATCTCAGTTGGAGCCAATGACAGCTGCCCACCCTTCAAATTACGCTGTGCCCAGATGGCGCATACTCCAGAGAGAAAAGCGACCAGAGCCATAGAAACTAACATATATAGAGACATATACACTCTTCTAGTTATTCAATTTTACATGTCATATTCAAAAAATAAAGTAGGCTACAGTGCCTTGCGAAAGTATTCATACCCCTTAATTTTTTTCACATTTTGTTATGTTGCAGCCTTATGTTAAACTGCTTTAAATTACTTTTTTTCCCACATCAATCTACACTCCATACACCATAATGACAAAGCAAAAACAGAATTGTCACAACTTCATAAATTTATTAAAAATAAAAAACCTGAAATAAGTACATTGCATAAGTTTTCATACCCTTCACTCAGTACTTAGTTGAAGCACTTTTACAGCCTCAAATGTTTTTTTGGGTATGATGCGACAAGCTTTGATCATCATCATTTTGCAATTATCTGCCATTCTTCTCCTCGCCTCTTCACCTCTCAAGCTCTGTCAGGTTGGATGGGGGCAGACCCACATTTTCAGGTTTCTCCAGAAATATTTGATTGGGTTCAAGCTCAGACTCTGGCTGGGCCACTCAAGGACATTCACAGAGTTGTCTATAATCCACTCTTGCTGTGTGTTTAGGGTCATTGTCCTGTTGGAAGGTGAACCTTCTGCCCAGCCTGAGGTTCTGAATGCTCTGGACTGGGTTTCATTTAAGACTCTCTCAATATTTTGGTGCACTGAGCTTTTCTTCTACTCTGACGAGTCCCTCAGTCCCTGCTGCTGAAAAAAACAGCCCCACAGCATGAGGCTGCTACCAGCACACTTTACTTTTGGGATGGTACTCTGCAGGTGATGAGCAAAGCTGGTTTCCTTCAAACATGATGCTTAGAATTGAGGTTCATCAGAGCAGTGAATCTGTTTCTCATAGTCTGAGGGTCCTTTAGGTGCTTTTTTGCAAATGCCAAGTGTGTTTTCATGTATCTTCACTGAGGAGAGGATTGAGTCTGGCCACACCAGCATAAAGCCCAGATTGGAGTGTTGCAGTGATGTTTGTCCTTCTGTAGGTTTCTCCTATCTCCACATATGATCATGGAGCTCAACTAGAGTGACCATCAGGTTCTTGGTCACCAGTCTAGACAAGGCCCTTCTCCATCAATTGCTCAGTTTGGCCAGGAGGCCAGCTTTAGGAAGAGTCCTGGTTGTTTCAGACGTCTTCCATTATGGATAATGGAGGCTAAATTATTCTGTGCACCTTCAAAGCAGCAGATTTTTTTCTGAACTCTTCCCCAGATATGTGGCTTGATGCAATCCTATCTCTGAGCTCTACAGGCAGTTCTTTTGACCTCAGGGCTTGGTCTTTGCTCTAATGTGCATTTTCAGCTGTTAGACCTTTTTTAAGACATGTGTGCCTTTCCAAATCGTACCCATTCAATTGAATTTGCCACAGGTTATCTTCACTCAAAGTGTAGTAACATCTACAAGCGATATGAAGGCTCCTGAGCTAAATTGCAACTGTCCCAGATAAGGGTATGAATACTTATGCAATGGAATCATTTAAGGTTTTTTTTTTAATGAATTTGCAAAGATGATAAAAATCTGTTTTTGCTTTGTCATTATGGTGTATGGCGTGTAGTTTGATGTGGAAAAAAAGTATTTTAAAGCAGTTTAAAATAAGGCTGCAACATAACAAAATGTGAAAAAAATGAAGCGGTATGAATACTTCCGCAAGGCACTGTATATCCCAACACAATTGCTAAGCACATTTTGTTAAATTGTCAACGTGTTTATAGCCATCTGAAAAACTGTATTATCTGATTTAAATCTTACAGAATGCACTGTGTCGTAAGCTAATTGTTTGGTATACCACACATAAAATATCCCTAATACCTGACAAATATCATTGAAACAGATGTCCTGACATGCTATATTATTATTTGTTACAAAACTATACTGTATAAAGAGCAAAAAGAGAATAAGGTTTTAGCCAATCTGAGAATTAGCTAAAAACTAAGTTTTGCTGACATTGAGTTTACTGGCATGCTTTTGGAGAGCTGTGTTTTAAAGACAGGATGTGTAGTGTAGGTGAGCAAAATGAAGATGAAGTGTGAAATGATAGAAAAACAGCTGTAATTGCTTACAGCACCTTTAAAGGGATGGTTCTCCCAAAAATACAAATTTGGTCATCATTTACTAACCATCATGTTGTTGTTAACTGACAAGACTTTCGCTCATCTTTGGGAAACACAAGATATTTTTAATATCCATATGAATCAAGTTGTTCGATCCATATTATTTTGGAAGAGACAATTTATTTTAATGAAAAACAGATTTATATTAGGCTTTCATTAACATATCATACACTGAACAACAAATACATAGAGTTCAAACATATTAAACACGACAGGTCAAACTTGCAAGTCGTGCAAGAAACAAACCTCATTGGTTCTTGTGGAAACTAAACTTGCTAGTTTCAGCCACAACAAATGAAGCTGCAAAAAAAACAAAACAAAAAAAACACAAAAAAACCCCAAAACTCATTGGTTCTTAACCGTCAAGCAAGCATGATTGATCTTCCGTTTACCATATTTGGCATGGTCTATGCCACACTTTGCTGCACTTTGAAACATCAAAGACACACATGGATTTTCAAATAGAGGGACAGAAATCTTTCTTCATTAAAAATAAATCTTTCATTAAAAACATTTTATTTGTGTTTAGAAGATGAACGAAAGTCTTAAGGGTTTGGATGAGGGTAAGTAACTGATGACAGAAATCTCATTCCTGGGTGAACTTACTCTTGTGCCTGGCATTGCCAGCATTTATACCTGCATTTGCACACTCGCATAGACTATACATCGGGCCTAAGCCCCGCTGGGAGCTTGCAGTATGATCTGCCAATCAGATCAATGATACTGAAACATTCCCAAAGTGAAATGCCAAGGTCAGCACCAGCGAGACGGGAACAAACATACTCTAATCTTTGTTTCGAAGAATGCTTAGTTTAACTGTACTTTGAAGTTTACTCTACTGGGCACAAAGACACCGCAATGCCAGGATTAATTTAGATTTATGACAAGTTAGAAGGCCCTAAAAAGGAGCTCTCAGTATCCTCCCTGCTCCAGAGCTCAAAGGGGAAATGGGTTTGTGCTGTGCTTTCCAGCTCAGTGAGCAGTTATCCGAATTACACACCTCCAAAAAGACTCCTTTATGTTCCACTAGCATAAACCCCTGGCTCTGGAGCCAACTCCCAGCCCCCTCTCTCCCGGGAT
This sequence comes from Tor tambroides, assembly GCA_021397915.2. Classification (NCBI taxonomy): domain Eukaryota; kingdom Metazoa; phylum Chordata; class Actinopteri; order Cypriniformes; family Cyprinidae; genus Tor; species Tor tambroides. Next base: position 48,453 of record JAFVLL020021741.1, read on the forward strand.
ACTGTGAGTGATGTATTTGAGAAGGGCAGTGGGGGGATTGGGGGGACTGGGAGGCAGGAGAGAGAGCGGGGAAAAGAATGAGTGAGCGAAGCAGAGACTGAGCCAGAGAGAGCACAGTAAGAGCCTTTCCATGTTAATTAATACACGCTACGCTCTGGCACTAATCAATGTGACGAAGGAACATGGAGAGCAAAGGAGTAATTACTGTGTGGCTGAAAACTGTGGATCACAGACAGAATCAGTGTCCTAAAGAGACTGAGGGAAAACCAGAAGCCAAGCAGCAAGAAAGAAAGGCCAAAAACCAGGAGTTCTACCTGCTTTACCCTTGGCCTTCCTGGAGAGAACTTCCTCTTCGAGATGGCTGGCTTTCCCATACCTATCTTGGGTGTAAGGGGGAAGAAGGTGGTGGTGGAAACACTGGGGCTGTATCCAGCCAGATTCAGGCCATGGGTGGGCGTCTGGCCTTGAGACGTCTCCCCTGGTGAGGCTTCAGTGGAAAATGGGGACTGGGTCAACTTGGTTGAGCCCTCGGAGGACTGTCCTGGGGAATGCTTCAAGATGAGGCTCTTATCCTCAATGGGAGAGCTGAAACTGGAGAAACTGTGGTCGCTGACAGGTGTAGTGTCCATTTCCACGGTAGGACTGCACTCTGCTACCAGTGTGACACTATCAGGCTCAGGTAAAATACAAGTGACCTCAGGATCTGCCACCTTCTCCTCTTTGTGCTCTTGTTTGTCTTGGTTCTGTCCCTGCTCAATTTCCTCAACAACACTCTGGGATTCTGGGACATCTGTCATACTTTTATCCTTCATACTGGAGAGGTCTGAGGGACAGACATCCATGGGTTCTTCCTTTTGTGCTTGAGAGGATTTGGGGGAAGTTTCTTTGGTTGGCAATGCAGGAAGAGCTTTTGAAACGTCTGCTTCAGGTTCATCCTCTGTAGTATCAGGCAGCTTATCCTCCGTTTCCTTCCCCATTTCCAAAGCACCAATGAGACTGTGCTCCTGGTTATGGTCTTCAGTAGTGGAAGAGGCCTGAAAGGAGAGGGAGGGTACACCCACTAAAGTGGAGGTGCATGGAGGAGGCTCGGAACCGGAACCCTCTGTCAGAGTCACAGTAACCTGGATCTCCTGGGCAGGTTCAGTAGCTGCGCCAAAAACAAAAAAACATTACTACAAAACATTGTGCACACTTTATGGACAAGATTATCTGACTAAAAGAAAAACTTACATGACAGGAACTCTTCTGGCACTTTAGGAAGTGGACTAGTACTGGCCTCTGGCTCCAACACCACTTCCTCCTCAGCCTCATTTACTTCCTCAACAGCCATGAAGACGTCTGGATAGGAAAGAGAAGTTTTGAGTTGCGCAAAGAAACAACTATTTCCTATTATGAACATCCACAAGGGTCAATGAAATGACGTTCATTTTTTCTATTTAAATTATTCAGAAATATATTACAAAGGCATTTCATACTTGAAGTGACATGAACATACCTCTGAAAAAAAAACAACCCTCAATAAAACAATGAAATTCACAAAAATAATCTCTTATTTATGTAGTATGGTTGACAATCTTTTAATATTTTCTTAGAAACAATAAATAATGTGTACATTCACATGTATTCAAGGCATAAGGAAAACATTATAACTTTTTACACTAATGACATTTTTAGAGTCATTAAAGTTAAAATTTTGTTGAAAATTGTCTTCATCTTGGACACTATTGTCATTGACTCACTGTTTTCCTGAATTAAAATAAATTGCTTGTGTTTGGTTGTCAGAACTCCAATTATCTTTGCTCAAACTGCAACGCAACATGCACCAAAGAATGTGACACACAGAATACTGGACCAACAGTTGGCAAACTGCTTGAAATAATGAAACAGCAGGTTGCCTAGAATCTTTATCTCCACACATATATGGTCAATATACTTTTCTGAGACTTTTATGTAACTTATGGCAGAGAATGGCACCGCAAAATTATTATTTGTTCAACCTCCCTGAAGCAACCTGGTGTTTAGTGTATTACTCAAAGGGAACAACAATGATTGTTTATGTCCTGAACCTTACAGAGATCACACCAGCAACTGTTTAGATACCATTCATATCCTGAGGTTTCTTCAACAACTTCAAAAATCAGGCATCTTGATAGATATTCAGCTTTAAGAACTTGAATATTACAACTACTGTATATTCAAAGTGACCAGTTACACCATCAATTAGTTGAGATGCAAATGATTTGAACTAGTTTGCTTTTACAGAACAACCATTTTGCAATCCTGAATTGCAACTAAATGCATAATTCATTATTTGGTCTCAATCAACAGAGCATGATTGCTCAGAGAATGAATAGAACAACTAAAAAAAATGACATCTTATTTTCTACTATTATTAATCTGTATTTTCTATATCCATCTTACATATCAAATTCAACAGTGCTCTGTTTTCCCCTTCCTCCACCATACATTTACGCTTCCCTCACTCTGAACGGGGAACAGGAATACTTCAGCTGCCACTGCAGCCCATTGTGCCAGGCATCACCATGACAACATATTTATGAGCCCTGCTCTTGTTAGACACTGCTGGGATGGACTCGTACAGGGCACACAGAAATGAATAAACAAACACGAGCCATGCTCTGCACTCTTTATTAATCACTCATACGCAAGAATTCAGAATAACTGTTAGAACAAAAACAAACACCGTTCAAATGCCTTACATATACAGGATTTCAAACTTCAAAGAATACATTTCCACAACAACAAACTAAATTGATAGGCTGTCGGTTGAATTAATGAGAACCCACTAAAGCAAAACTATAACTATTAGGGATTCACCGATTCGCAACGGTGCATCAGCATAAAAGTTAACGATGCGATGCATCAATTTAAAAAAAGTGTACTTCGGATACAAGTTGGCATTTGTATCATGATGCATCGTTTCTAAAATATTTGCATCGGTAAAAACAGATTTATTTATATATAATTATTAGTAGATATGCTATACTTTTATTATTTATTATTTTATGACCAATATTTTACATGTAGATTGATTTCTCCTCTCTAAACTGTTTCTCTAGCGCGTTCTCTCATGACCACTGCTGCTACGTGAATATGTCGTATCACAACACTACGGAGACTGAGGCGTCAGAAGGCAATTAAGTTAATTTATGATTTGCTGTCTGTCTGAACCAAAGAAATAAAAGCAAACTATTTGTACCATACTGAACTGCATAACATCATATTTTTTTCCCCACTGCATAATATTGCATTGCGCTGCGTTGAATCGAATTGAAATTGGATTGCACTGTATCGTAATTTGGGTGAATCGTATTGTATCGCATCAGTATCTGCTTCATATGTATCTTTAATGTGTTGTATCGTTGGCTATGCATCGAGATGCAGATCTCATCGGCCTCAGTTATAGAGATGCACATCTCTAATAACTTTTGTTTTTTGACGTATTTACTGGATAACATTTAAAAAAATTAATTAAAAAAAATCAGATAATGGGATGCTCTTGTTTAGCCAATCAGAAGACTGGTGTTGATGTGTAAATGTGCTAATGGCTGTGATGTCATGGACATGACAATTCCGAATAAATATTTTTCGCAGTTTTGTTTCAATTAATCGCCTGCGGAGGAGCTTAAAGTGAATGATATAGAATTGTATTACATAGCATATCAACTTTATTTTAAAGAGCAAGAGAATCCTGTTTTGCATGACCACCTTTAGTTCGCTGCCAAGGTAAACCCTATATATCATGCCAATAAAACATCATTAATCTGAATCTAACCTGGGGTGTAAGAAACAGTGTAGAGCCATCAAAGACTTATGATAGAGCAGCCATCATTCAGAGAGCTAAAGAGAAGTGAGGTTGCAGTGTCCTGATAACGTCTCTACACTTACAATCCACTAGCAGCGCAGGGAAGATGAAAGCCTCATTGGTTTAGAGCTCCTAGCTATTTTTAACCCAGGCGGACAAGTCACGGTCTAGAGAATATCTCCCCCTCCCCCAGACTGCAGCGCTACAAAGAATGCTACAACAAACACTCACATCTACACATACCTACATAGATGCATACAAACATCACCTTGTGTCTCCTGAAGTTAAATGCATTTTGTGATAGGGTGTTTCTGTGACATATGTCTAATCCCTTAGAAAAGTGCACACCTGAACTGACTTTTCCTCAAGCCACATGATTTGATTTGTCATACTTTACTTACTGCACAAATGTGCAGGATCATTTACGCACTAAAACCGAATTGTTAAAATTAAGGGTTTGACGATCTACAAATAAGCAGGAGCAATAGAACTAGCGTGCTTGTTTTAAATCAAACAGTTTTACTGTTGAATTACACAAATGTATTAACTACATTCATTTGAACAATTTTCACTATGATTATTGCAGCAACATAATTAAAGATGATAATACTATCACAATTTCCACAGAAATAATAATGCTATGAGTTAAATTCACCTTTAATTTGGTATATTTTTGTGTTTTCTTGTTGTTCTCACACTTAAAATATGGAAGGTTTCGGCTTCGAAATGACAGACACCGAACAAAAAAGGTAATTTGCAAGAGCTGTGCCACAACACATAAGAGCTCCCTTATCGGTTCTGCTTTTCATACTGGAGAATAAGAGATACATTCTTAGATGTTTTTATTAGTACATGAACATTATCTAACACATTTTATCTCACCAACAGATTCTAATTTAAAATGAGTGTATAATGCATGTTTGCTATTCCCGTACACAGCCTGTGTCTCTAAATGCTTCTCATACTCTCTCCTCTCAGCCCCACGCGGCACGTATCCCGCATCTCACGGACGATCTGTTTACACTTGCCGCACACACGCAGTCTGTTTCGTAATGCTAGTTTAAACTCTCGCCCAGCTCCGCACCGCAAGTCTCCATGAGAGCATCTGGCAGTATGGACGAGGCTTGACGCACACGTGCAAGCTGTGTCAACTCGTGCCTGGCTCCGCGTTTAAAACAAGTGTAAATTCAGTCTAACTTCTTGCTAATTTCATTTGGATGAAATGAAACATTCAGCACATTTTCCACTTGTTCTTAAAATCCCAAATACTTAAAAATGAATAAATCAGCCCGTAACCTATGTAATACTTTAATAATTGACTAAAGTAATACAGTTCTTTATTTACACAAAATAAACAAATCTTTCCTGTGAAATTCAGTAATTAAGTAAATTCTGTAAAAGTAGTAATATCATTATAATTTTCCTTGCTGAAAAAACAATAGAACCCTCCCAAAACACAAAGGAAAAGTTAATGGATTTAAGGGTTATAATGGGAATTGTATAGGTTTTAATATAATGGTGTCTACTGGCATTTGATGGATTCTTTTGGTGGGATGTAATCTGGCAGATGGGAACCAATAGAACAATAGTAATTCCTATTGGAATAATGCTCAAAACACACTATAAAAGGGAATTTTTGTAATGGTTTTAATGGAAACCATAAGAATTTCTGTGATGGTTTCTATTGTTTTGGGGGGGTTTTTCCAGCAGGGTAACGATACCCATACTGTGCTTCACACTATTGACAACACTGAGCTGAATCTTGACTTTGCAAAATTAAAATTGCAAATCAAATCGCAATATCTGTCCAAAAAAAAGAAAAAAGAAAAGAAAAAAAGAAAAAGAAATCGCAATTATATATTTTCCCCAAATCGCACAGCCCTAGTGGCAACTAGTGTTAAGGTGCACTACTTGGATTATCAACCAAGAAAGATACAGGTGCTGGATTATTTGCCATATTATCATATGTGTAGTATTAACATGATATCAATATTTAAGTTTTTAAAATATTGCAATACCCCAAATACCCACAATACACAAAAGCCCTCATAAAAGTGCATTTCGCCACTGGGGGAAGGCAGAGGTTCAAGACTAGTTGAGCTGCCCAGTAGAGGCAGCATGTAAACAGGCCTCGGGGTACCTCAGTGGACATGCAGAGTTCAAACAAGAGGAAAGGCCACTGAGGTCATGATGCACAATGACTACAGTCCGACTGGACAGACAAGGAAGCAGAGGAGATTAAAACAGGATACTGACATATTCCTACTCCAGAGAGCAGAGCAAGTCTGCTCTCTGGATGATTCTGCACACTGATGCTGGGTTTCAAACACCTATTATTGCTGATCGGGTGCGCCTCAGGGTCTGCAAACTCCCATAAGCCCTCGCACTGACTTCACTCATCAATACTCACCTGGCAGTGTCACCTGGCAGCGTTGCACACTACCTGAGAGCAAAGCAGATGAACTTTAAGGATTTACCATTCCCAGTGTGGGTATGACATCAGACGGGCTCTAGCCTCCAGCCTAACAGATTAACACTTCATAACATCATGAAAGAAGCAGATCTCAAAGCAGCTATGCAGAAGCTACAATCAGCCATCTGTGCACCAGCTCAGGTGATTGTGTTGTTTGTGCACTGGGTCATGTGAGTAAGCGTGACTGTGGTTCTTTTCAGCCGTGTCAGGATGAATCACTGATGTCATCACGCATCCATGGCAACAAAAAACCTTTAGATTGCTGGTGGAGTCATTTTACCGCACTGTTGGGAAAATACTCCCTTCAACATGCGGCCATAAGGCTAAAGAAGAGGTTCTATAATTACCTACCTATAAATGTACTAAAGACGTCAAAAGTACTGTTACTTTAATGCCAAAACAACACTAGAGCCTACAAGATTACTCCTTTTTACCAGTCAACAAGTCATCCACACAAGTACCCAATTAGTCCATGGATCAGTGTTTACCTCACATAAATGAAGCATCATTAATCGTTTCTGGGAAGTCCAGCACTGAGACTGTCAGAAGTGAAAATATGCATATTCCAATTGCCACACTCTTGCATTTTGAATGGTTGTGAATGACCCAATCGCTTATGGTTCTGGTGTGATTCTCCACTTCTGCTTTGTATATGAACAGTCCAAATGAACTCCTTTTCAGACAACTGCAGCACATGCAGAGCAGTTTGCTAACAATCTGCTATGTTAACAGTAAGCAATGCAAGACTAAATACTATCTGCTTTACTGTGGAAAAAAATTCTAAAACTTTGCCAAACTCACATTTAAGTAAATATTTCAAGTAAGTAACATATGCCATATGTCCTGTTCACACAAAGAAAGATTATAATCTACAGAAAGATGATGCTTTTTTATAGGAGTGGTTAAATTTGGTCTGTTCTTGTTCTTTATTTTAATTACTGAGTGTTTACATGAATAATAACCTCTTTTTATTATTACACACATAATATTACGTTTATTTCACTGAGAACCACTTTGTACTTGAAAGCTGTTTCATTTATTTATTTATTTTTAATAAACTTATTTAAAGTACAGTGTTTAACAGTATATGAGTTCATGCTGTGGTATTAACTGGTATTGAGAACCGTGAAATTTCACTAGTAATGCTAAGCTATGACATTTCTGGTGTCGTGACAACCCTAGTATGTACGTGTGCATGTGTGCACTCAATGTGTATTTATCAGGAAGTGGGGGTGTGGTAGGGTTGGTTAACAGGTGGGCGTCTCTGTCTTGATTAGAGCTGTCTCTCTTGGGGGCCCAACAATGGGATGATTGCTTCCTCTAGCTGCTGGCAGTGGCCCAGCGCATTGCTGCTGGCATGACTGGCTTTACAAAGAGCCCTTACAGCCGGGTTTGATTGTATCCTTTTCTGCCAACCACATGCCAACATATATCAACTCTCAACCACAGGCCCACAGGAAGAAAAAAAATCATTGGTAATAAGGTTCAGTTGTAACCACTGCAAAGGCACACGGGAAATTCATCTCTTAGCCATCAGGCTACAGGAAGAGTCCATTACAATTCCTAATAAAGGGCCCAAAGAAAATAAGATTTGCTTTTAGCTTCCAGCGTCTTGACGACAGGTCACCAGCTGGGACTCTGAGCACAGGAAGCTGGTAGGTGATTCATTTTCTTTCGTTGGTTGTAGTTTTTAGAGAGCTATGTAGTATGCAACAAACAGAAAATAAAAATGTCTGACCAAATTCTCCTTGGTGGACTCAAAAACTGGCCATAAAAGCAACATGAAATGACACCTGCAAACCATTTTACTTCTGTAATCTGATTTATTGCCAGGTGAAACAGAATGAAAATACAGGGATTGGTGGACAGTCAAGATTACATAGACAAACACTTTTTCCCCTTCAAATAAAAATGCAAAACGTAAACAGGGCCATTTTCATTTCATGCTGACTTTACATTGTACTAGGGAGGGAGAATGTGGTCCCATGACACTAAAAATGCAAACACTCATTTAGGGCATATCATGAAAGATGTATTACGATGTGGCAACGGCGTTCCTCAAACTGCTCGCACACTGAACTGACAAACACACTGTAATTACAATCAGTGACAGCAGAGAGGCTCATGCCTTACATCTTTGTCACACTCAATGCAACAGTCTCTGTAACAGTCATGAAGAGTGCTTAACATCACAAGAACCAGCCTACAGCACCTTACAACTGACAAACACCACACACAGAACAGCAGATGACAAGGTAAACAGGAAAAATAAACCTCAACATAACAGGAAATTTTTAACATTTAACTTAATTGTGTATTAAAATGATGCTGACTGTTATGATCTCAAGTGCTTAGCACTAAATACAGGTGCAGGTGATCCGATAAATCATATCAGTTTGAAAGCAGTCACAAACATACATAACCTCATATGATCTGTTGTGTAAACAATGACTACGTTTACATGGACATCAGTAATCTAATTATTTAGCTTATTCTGAATAAGACAATATTATGATTAAGGTGTTTACATGACTTGATTTTAGAATATTCCTTTTATGTTCCCGTTTTACATGTTATAGTACACAGATCGATTAATGGCACACATCATCACATCCCCACGCGACGCCATCCGATGTTCCTTCTAGAATTTCACGCACTAACATACAGTTCGCCTTTGTTATGGTGCCATACAGTTTAGGGTGTTTTGTTTTTTAAAAAAGTTTATTTTTGGTGTTTTTGCCCTTTATTTGATAGGACAGTAGTTGGACAAGAAGAGAAGTGGGAGAAAGAGGGGGGTGGGATCGGGAAAGGTCTGCGATTCGGGACTTCAAGTGCAGTTAATTATTTGTCATGCTATACATGCAAACAGACGACGGTGTTGTTGAAGTCATGCTCTTTTGTTTGCCGTCAAATGCTTGACCACTACCGTGTGTGTATCCTGTCGCAAAATGTGACGAAAAGTCCTACACGACGATAATAGTGCGATTAAGGTGAGTCCATGTCTATTCTGCACTTCGATAATGCGACTAAAATAGGAATACTCCACATGTCTCAATTCGATTTGTGTTTACTTTATGACTTTAGTCGGATTGAGGTAATCAAAAATCTCTGTTTACATGGTACATTCTTAATCAGAGTATTGTTTTAATCATGTTAAAATCGGAATATTGTTGTCCAAGTAAACGTACTGATTGTAATTTGATTGCGATAAAAGCTTCAGCTTTTTAAAAGATCTTTTGTGCTATATCAATACTTTAAGTAAGACCTTCTCTTCAAAATCTGATCACAAGTGGTGACAAGAGATGAATTTGATATGCAGGTTAATGCCAGGTGTAAACTGCAAGCTGTCTCAGCTGACCACCTCTGATTGGATGACCGGACAGATGCAAATGTAAACAGGGCCTTTGTGTGGAACAGTATGTCCAGCAACTCTACAATACTACCAACTGCATGGATAACAACCCCATCAGAAGAGTATCAAGTGCTGAAAGACATGTACTAACCTTCGGCTGGCTCTGGGTCAGTGAACAAAGCCTCCTGGCTGCTGATGGGCTGATTGTGCCTGCTCTCTTCCTCCACCTGCTTACACACTCTGCAGGTGTACCCATCTTGCACCTGGGTGTCAGGGTCAGCGCCCTCCTGCCTCTCACAGTCCACATGAACCCATCTGATAGAGAAACACATAATAAACAACCATCTGTGACAACCATCGATGCCCCAATCAAGGTAACAGCCTAAACCAAACATCTTATTTATTTATGAAATCTGCTACTAATTGTTAACCTGTACAATAAAGGAATTTCCAGTGTTAAAACAAATGAAAGCTTTATGTACAGCACATAAAGCAGAAATGTGTAGTAAAATATGTGGTAAAAATGTTATTTGAGCTACAGTTCTTGCATCTATCATTGTACACAAACATTGTTCACTATAGAAATCAGTTTCTGTACACAGACATTATTCGCTATAGAAATCAGTTTCTGTTTTTTAAGTGCCTTACACCATGAGCATTGCAGTGTTTTCCATTAATAACCTAGACTCTGGCCACAGTCTAATCTGTCCCACCACAGTTTGAGTTTCTGGTTTGACCAATGCTGTGACTTTGAGGCTGGCCTATCTATTTGCCCAACCAATGGCAGTTTTGGGGAGTATTTGGGAAATTTGACTGAAAACAGTCATTATCTGTGCAATACCACTGGGTGATGCTAATGGAAACACATATGATGCAGCAAACAGAGTGGACATACAGAAAACACAGAATGTGACTAGTCAAATATTGTCATAATGCTAATGCAGAGCTGTGGTTAGGAAATCTTGAACAGCTTAAGAAATGCTAAGGAAAACACCCAAGTTATGTTACCTTAACATAACTATAATAGTCTTTGAGCTAATTAAATACACTGAACTTTGAACAAATCATGTCAGTCGCGAATTGTAACTCTCAATACATGACAGATCAGATCAGATCAGATCAAATCACATCAGATCTGATCGGCTGTTGTGTAAAGACTCCAGCCACATTCGTAACACATGACGTGGCACACAATTACATGTTTGACCCATGGTCAGTTCTCAAAGCAAAGGAATCGAATCAATCTGCCATACAAATTATATGAGCATCTTTTCTTTCACAAAGACATCATTGAGCCACTCTCTAAAGCTGCCAGTTCAATTACCATGTTCTATGCAGACCTCTTTGAATTTGATCTCTCTATTGGTTAATCATAGTCTTTGAAGCCTGCAGAGACGTAATCAGCTATTATTCATCAACACTGACCAAGTCTTCACAGTAATAATGGATGACAACAACTGAGACTAAGACGTGCTAAAACACAATATAGTAAGAGCTATGATGTGAAAACATGTCTTCCCTATATAGCAGTGTTTTCAGGGATAACATCAAGCTTTGCAGTAATAATACTACAGTAGCAGTGTTAATGTCATGTGGTAGAAACTTGTCAAATTGCATACCAACTAGCTCCGATCAGGATTTTTGAGGCCAATCACCGATCGCCGATCACAGAAAGCAGCATCTGCCGATCCGATTACCGATAACTATCTTTTTAAAGCCTTCCTTTTATCATGTAAAATTATTTATAGTGACACTCCAATCAGGATTTTTAGACATTTATTCAGGGCCTGAATTTTTTTTTTTTTTGGAAAATGGGGTAATTCCCATTTTAGTAGACTCTTGTGAAATTACATCTCACATAAGGTTTACAAATTACTTAAAGTTATTTAATGAAGAAATATGAATTTTACCTCACCTTCAGCATTATAATTATTTTACCCATGCCAGACAGAGGTGTCGCTGCGTGTCGTGCCAAACCTCTTACGGCAGGCGCGTCATCAGCTAGATCGGTTTGAGATCGGCCTTTTAAAAGCGATTATCGGCCGATAGTGATCGGTAGCCGATCAATCGGAGCACCCCTAATACCAACATGGATAGACTCTCCTTTAAAAACCATGAACAAACTAAGATTTAAAAAAATGATGCAAGAAAAAAAAATTGGTTACTTTACACACAAGTTCTCTTGCAAAGAGGAAAAACTTGGTTTGTGTCAAACACAAGGAAACCATTCAAATTCAACCAACATTTAGAAACCAAACATTCAAACGCTGACGGATGACACAATGAATTTCCTTGATAAAGCAACATTTTAATGGAAGTCTGTGTCCTTTTGTTATTATGCAGGAACATTTTCATTAAAGCAAGAGGTCACTTGTGACTCTGTGATATTGTCATAGCTGAAGGGGTCATTTCCTACCTCTTACAAGTGCAGCATGAGTGTTTGTCCAGAGGACCGCCAGAGTCCTGATTCTGCCCACAGATGAGGCAGACCAGCGCTGAATCATGCTGCTGTTGACATCCTTCACACATTACACCATTAGATGACCACTGGCCGTTAGGCCTCACGCCACACTGAGCACACGTTCGGCAGTTCTGCAAAACACAACACGCAATTTGTTTTTTGTCTCTCTTTTTTTCATGTCAACAAATGTGCATTCTGACCAAAAATGATGCATTGATGCTTTAATTCCACGTGAGCAGTGCAGCAAAACAGACTCAGCACCGAAACGATCGCAGCACTGCCTCTGCTCCTGCTACATGCTGCCGTGCCACCTCGGCATCCAGTAACGTGTTAACATGGCCACCGAAAAAAAATGCACTGCTTATGCTCTGTTTACATAGAAACTGGCCTGAAATAAACAGAAAGTAAAAAAAAAACAAAAAAACCCAGCAGTTATTTCAAATCTTTTGTAACACTGTAAATAGTGGTAGGCCAATATGAATTAGATTTTTAGAATAGACATTATTAAAAATATGAACAAAAAGTAAGTAAACACTTTTTTTTTCAAATCAAGGCAAGATAGCGCTAATTTCACATACAGCACACAGTGAATGTTACATGAATACAACAAAGTGGCAAGCTGGATATAGCACAGCACAGTTTGAAATTAAGGATTTTAAGTTTGCCGATTGTGCATGCCTAGTGACCTCAAAGTTATGAACAACAGTATATACAGTATAACCATGTGGCACTGCCATTTTTTGGGTAATCTAGTGAATAATAAATACTCTATGAATGAAATGTACTACATTCACTAATGTCATTTGATTATTTTCTCCTTTCATTTAGAACTTGATGCAAAAAAAAAAAACCCACTCACATTGTGCCTAACATTTCTTCGTCATCTTGATTTGTTTCAGACATGTCTCATTCTGTATTTCACACTAATCCATATTTAAATAAACTGTGAATAAAGTAAAGCAGTAATGCCAACAGATGGCAAATATACATAAATATACTGGATAAATTGTATAGTTGTGTAAACATTGCAAATTGTACTACTAAATTATATGTTCACTAGGGCTGTCAAACGATTAATCGCGATTAATCGCATCCAAAATAAAAGTTTTTGTTTACACAATATATGTGTGTCTTCTGTATATATTTATTTTGTATATATAAAGACACACACATACTGTATATATTTTGAAAATATTTACATGCATTTACATGTTTATACTTATATTCATATAATTTATATTATATATAAATATATTTAATATATAAATATAACATATTTTTCTTAAATATATATATGCATGTGTTTGTATTTATATATACATAATAAATATACACAGTACACACACATATAATATGTAAACAAAAACTTTTATTTTGGATGCGATTAATCGCGATTAATCGTTTGACAGCACTAATGTTCACATAACCCAGTATTGTTGCTGTACTGCAGAGACCAAAAGCTTCAAGTATTATGAATGCTACAAATTGTTTATTAAAAAAAAAAAAAAAAAAAAAAAAAAAAAAAAAAAAAAAAGGCATCTGACAACAATTCACATCTGAACAATGACACTTGAACCTCACAACAATTGCGAACTACAAACTTTATGGGCTCTCTTAAATCAATTTGGATTGAGCTCCAGCATAATTACGGCTCTATAAATCCTCAAAATCATGTTCATCAGTCTGCATCAGCTCTCAATAGGAGCAAAGCACCGGAAAATTCCATGTCAGTTAAAAAAAAAAAAACATAAATAAAAGGCACTTCACGCTCATCAAGTGCAGCATTGCAGCCCGCTGAAGAGGGGCAAGTATCAGCTCTAATAACCACCCACAGATCCTTAGCAGGAAATCAAAGCCCTGTCAAGCCTCTGATGATGGACAGACTCCTATGCCGAGTGCTGGATGACAGGTGGGGCTTCTTGGCCGCCTCCACAAAGTAATGAGAGGGATCTGTGTGTAATTTGGTTCAGCTTTTCTAATCTTTCACATAAGCAGAATATTTAGGGGTCTACCAACAATCTGACTACAAACTCAGTTTAGGAAAGTATCTTAACTACTGATGTCCATAACTTCTATAGTCGAGATGAACATCTATTCCTCAACTCACTCATGCAGCTCAGTCTTCAAAGTGAGGGTACAGGAGAAGTGCATCAAAACCTTCTAGCACAGCACGCACATTAGGAATAATTCAACTGTTTTGGAGGTAATGATTTCATCATGGTGATTAAATCAAGCTCCAGCATCAATCCAGAGGGAATATACAGAATGCATGTGAGATGAAAACCAATGCACTCTTCAATCTCACAGTTCATAAACACTAAAAAGAAAGAGGTGTGTGTGTTGCGAGTTACAGGCTCAAAGCAGAAATGAAAGCACTATGTATCTCTACTCACAGCAGGCCAGCATCACTGTCACAATGCTGGTTGTAGTTCATACACAAATACAAGCTTACCTTGCACCTCCAGCCGTTGGTGGGTATTGTGTCCACGACGGGCTGCAGGCAGAAAGTATGATACCCTTTATCACATGTGTCACACACCAGCATTTTGTTGTCATCCCCTGGGTTCCTACAAACCAGATTGGGGGGGGGGGGGGGGGGGGGTAGATTAAAGATAGATTGCAGATACAGGGTTAGGGGCTTTTGAAAATTTCAAGCAAACAACACATTCTGACCTATATAATGTTGACAGTTTGCTTGCAGCTAGTGACCAGTTAGGCAAGTTTCAGTGACAAGCAGGGCAAAAGTGAAAATATTTTTAGCCAATCAGAAGATATTTAATGTTTAATGAACAGTTATGTGGAAAGAGAATGGGCTGACGGGATTTCACAGTAGCCAGTACAACTGACTGACAAAATAACCTGTTGTTTGCCTGAATCTAGCCCTCACTTTTATAGTACAGCCTTTATTTTATGTTTCTTCTTTTTCGTAATGTATAGTTTTATTGATATGATTACAAACAAAACTTCTTAGACAATTAAGTCCCCTTGAACTCTGTCATTTAAAAATGTAAAATATAGCGCACTACAAACTTCGTAAATGTTATATCGTTGTTGTTTTTGCACAAAAACCTACATTCGAGCATTGCTCTTACTGTGATTTCAGAGTAAAAACATTTATGCCAGATATGAACCAAGATGACCGCTTAAATAATCATAGTACTTCTGTTCTGTTGAGAAACATCAAAAGCAGTCAATTAATTAATCAGTTCTTTTCCATTTCCATCTCCTATCATTATTAAGGTATTCAAGTTTGCAACTGGGCTTAATCAAATGAACCGTCATGATGCATTTAGAGACTATCATCTGCAGATGGATGATTAATCGATTAATCGAAAGTTCCCCATTGTGTCCATTTTTTTTCAAAAATCTAAAAAAAGGTTTTACGCACACACACACAACTCTTTTCTGTTTTCCAATTATTTTTAGTGAATTTTAGTGAAGTGTTGATTTAATTTTCGCTTTTTTGCAGCAAATTTAAAAATCAATATTAGCGAGCAAATGGACTATCAGGATATCAGTGTCAGCCACTGAAAAAGACACTGTTAACTGCAGTCACCCCTCCTCAGCCCACTACAACCTCATTCTACATTTACCCAGGCAAACAAAAACCCCATTACATTCTCCCCATGACCAGTAACACTTTCAATTTGGATTTTCAAAGCCCAAACCTGTCTAAGTGGTAAATCAGAGATGAGAAAGTGAGATTTATAGATCCGAGTGGAGGTGACATGACGTTCAGGAGATTTACCCATTTCCAGGCCTATATTTTCAGCCAATGCAAATCAACATTAAATGAGAACGTCATCTGATATTTACAGCCATGGCCATTATGGCCATTTTCACCCACCGATCGAGATGGATGCATGTTCTGCCTCTCTCAGCCCTACTGTATTTGATACCCAGCACCAATCTATCAACCAAGCAGCACATCACATTGGAGAATTCTGAGTTTAAATAAAAAACAATCCATTTTGACTACACTGGATTTTTACTTCACTGTAAAAATTCCTGCTTCTCATGGGGTCCAGGTTCTATGATCTACTCTATTCAGTCTCCTCAGAACAATATACACATGTAAAACGTTTTGAACACACAAACTGGAAATGGATCTCCCAGCAGTCATAGTTAGTGTGTGGCAGGGATGAAAAAAAAAAAATAGCTCTAAACAAAATTCCCTAAGGATTGCCTTGTTTTGTCTATGGCATAGATACTGACATAGAAACTCAATTGTCACACTATTAAAACAGCAATCCATAGAGTAAAATGTCTAATGAGATCATACAGTATACCAATGACTAGCACATTAATGTTTTTTTTTTTTTTTTAGTAGAATACACTTTCACATTTTCTGCACTGATTTGAAAATTTGTGGATTTACATATAGTATGAATGAATGAATGAATGAATGAATGATCATTAAATAGCCAGTTTGTTGTATCCATTCATTCAATAGCCATTCATTCAATATGTTCATTCATACATATAGTAAAACAGAGAAAGGAAAAGGCAAATAGAAAAAGAGATGCAAAGAAAAAGTATACAATTTTCAGAATGAGTGTTCAAATTCTCCAGACGTCTGAACTTAATTACTCAATTGTGTTGAGTAATTAATGTCCAGGTGAGCTGGATACTCACTTGCATGTGAGGCAGACTTTGCACTCAGGACACTGCCAGCCGGCCCTCTTCAGTGGGGTGATAGTGATGTCCAGACAGGCCCCATGGTAATGCTGGCCACATGTACAGCAGAAGAGCTGATCAAGCAAGTCTCCAGAACTGCCACACACCAGACAGTTCACCTCATCTTTCGCTGTAAGGGAGAGTTAATATATAATGTGTCTCCAACATAAGATATATCTTATATGTAGTCATTTATGATGGAAACAGATGTGCTCCATCGGTCTGTCATGAGCATTCCTGTTTGATTACTGTTTTTGTCTCAAAAGACAGATTAAACTGATTTGTCATTATATGGCTGTTTAAATGATAATAATAATTCATGTATTTAAAAAAAAGCCTCAACATTTTGTGAAAGAACCAGCAGAAGGAAACCTATGTAACAGAGAAACTCACATCGGACAAGGGCTTGTTGGATGTGATCTGGGCAGAGGAGGGTGTATGCCTTTATGTCCTGGAAGGCTCCAGCAGCAGCTGCACAGGGGTAATGAAAGGAGCGCCCACAGCTCTCCTCACAGCACTTTATGGATGCTCCAAGGCGCTTACAGTATGCACAGCACTATAAAAAGTGAATACAGAAACATATACATATATATCAGAGGTGTAGTTTCAGTTCAATAAATACTCCCTACATCACTATTAGAGATGTAGAGTTTAGATTAACTGCTGTTTTCACATCTCTCCAAAACTGCTCAAGTGAATAATCTTTCACATTTATAATGTTTACCCTCTTTAGGGTTTTCTTTGGGTTAAGTAACAGATTGTTAATAACCAAACATTTGGAAGAGTGTTTTTTCTGTTATTATTATGAAGATATTTCTGGTGAGTCCCCGTATCTTGAATTTAGGGGTAGTAGTCGATATGATTTTTTTTTTTAATGGCTGATGCTGATGCCAATAGCTTAGAGAGCAGGGTGGCGAAGGTCAATATAGAACTGATACACACACACTTACAAATAAATAATTTGAAAATGAATGAATCAAAAAAAAAAATTAACTGGATTAAAAACTAAATCTGTAAAATACTTTAGATAGCAATTTATTGATTCTGCAATCCTATTATAGTAATTTTCACAAATACGTGGTTAAAATATGATTAAAAATAACTAACCGACAATGCACTGATAAGTCTGTGCACACCGGGAATCATATTTTGTCAAATACAGACAAGGTAATGCTAATTTCACATGTAGTACACAGTGAATATGACATGAATATGTCATAGCAGGCAACTGAACAGTCCACATACACGAAATGTCACACAGATGCAAATGCACACTTCATAAGACATAATAGCTTGATTCAACAATGTTGTAAGATTAGTGGAATTGTTTGTTATTGTTTGAAATGTTTGTTAGCTATTTAAAGAGTTTAAAGAGCTGAAATTATCATAATGTGTATTTGCTGAATGACAAATACTGTAGCATTTTCCTTTCTACTACTAAAAATAGACACGGCAAACGCTATAGTACCCCTTTTAATACTCCATTTAATTGCTCTGTTTAACAGTTCTGTCAAATGATTTACTAGAGCAGTTAAACAAAGACAGTAAAGCTCTTGCTCGTCTGCACTCAGGCAGTGGCATTCTCAGCGCTACCAAAAAAAAAAAAAAAAAAAAAAGGTGTGACCCTGAATCAAGTTTAGATTTATTTACTGTTTAATTAATTTAATGAATTCATTTGCTGTACAGCGATTCAGTGATACTTATTAAAATGGGCTCCTCACAATTTGTACAAATGTAATATTAATACATCCACAAACACAAGATGAACTGTGGGACAAACAAGTGCTGAACCTTTGGTGTGATCTTTTAAGATTTTAAAACAAAACAACACATCCCTCTAAACACCTTAACACAGTATGTGAAAATTCAAACTGCACTGAAACACTTTTTTTTTCCCCCCAGCATAGGTCAATGACCAATAAGGGCGCTTTCACACTAGCACTTTTGGTGCGCACCTGGGTGCGACTGACGTCAGAGTTCGGTTCGTTTGGATGATGTGAACACTGTCTTCCGACCTCGGGTGCGCACCCGCGAACCGCACCCATTTCCGCTTAAAAAGGGTGGTCTGGAGTTCGGTTCATGTGAACCCCGGTACGGTTCGCTGCTGATGTGAATGCAATCGTACCAATTCACGGAAGTGAACCGCTATTAATGACGTATTATTTGATAAAAATGTGTGTTTGTGTGTGTTTCACTCACTTTCCTGACGAGCGTGACTGACGCGCTGCAAGCAGAGAGCTGTATATCTAATTTCTGTTTCAGCTGTTTCTTGGGTATTTGGCAGTGCATTTAACAGATGTATAAGGCTGGTGATAGGCACTGAAGCTTTGTAAACAAAACGAACGGTTCAAAAACGTAAATATATAAAAGTGCCGAGAGCAATCTTATGCATTTTGCAGCATTCTCCCGCGCCGTCGTTACTAAGCAACGGGGTAAACAGCTGCTGGCTTGATGACGCAAACGAACCGTGGTTCGGACCCAAATAAAATAATATGAACGCAGTCCAGCGGGGGCAGGGGGAGGGGGGAGCAATCGAACTCGGGTTCAGACCAGGCAATCGAACCAAGTGTGAAAGCACCCTAAGACATAAGCTGTTGGCCACAGCCACAATGACAACAAACAAGAAAATAAGAAGTGTTGTGGCAAGCAATTAATTATAAAACAGAAATCAATTTAATTCATTAGGGTAATAAAATGTATGTGACCGCTGTCTTTATTTTATACTTTCTAGGTTTTTATCCTTCATCATGTGGTACATGTGAAGTTAAATGCACTTTTTGGTTTTACAGACTGACTTGATTAATCACTTTAAAATGCTTCTTTGAAAAACACGTTATCTTTTAATTGAATCTGTTATTTATATTAAATATCAGGCTTTTTACATCTTTTAAAAAAATAACATGTACTGTATATTTGTTTTTAATGTAGTATCAAAAACGCTATGGTACATAAATGGCGAAAATTTCCATCTGTTAATTGCGTGGCTCTTATAAATAGCCTTTTGTAGCAAGAGTGGTGCAAAACTATAAACCCTGAACAGCAAGGCCGTCACAACACGCTGTTCCTCTCACTTCCCCCTATTTCAGCATGTATTTTTTCAGCCTTTCGAATACATCCAGTAAAGCATTCAGGATCAAGGCGAATGTCATTCAAAATAAGGACTTGGATGAAAACTGGCCAGACATTTAAATCACCACCATGGAAAAAAGCACTCGCACTTTGAATAATAGAGGACGCCAGGGCCTGAGAAAACGGCCCTAAACTAAAAATGTCTCTAGTCAGCAGTCTCTCTAGCTCTCTCATGCTTTAAAAACCCTTGGCCTAAAGCCCAAATGCAACAATCTGCAAATACCTTTTAACACTGAGCTTTAAGCAATTATCGCCCAGGCGGTGAGTCCACTGGGGCTGACAGCAGTCTCTACCCACAATGCTCTTTTCTGAATCACTCTGAAGGACAGCCATATAGAGCTCTAAGGCCATACTGTCCACTCTCAGGGCTAGGTGGGTGTTGAGTATCTCATCACTCTATTCCATGCCTCAAATAACGCATCAAACAGAAACCATCCCCTCAGACATATCCTTCATGGGGTGAAAAAGCTACAGCTGATACGTTATTGCTGCCAAGACTCCAAGGACACTATTACAAAGTAGAACAGCATTCCCTCCTTGAAATCTTATATGCAAAGAGGCATAATGGCAGCATTCCAAACGGAGCAGGCCAGTGATGAAAGATGCAGTAAAGTGTTGGAAGAGTGTGCTGTACTGTGCACAATGTCAGCTGGTTTGTGTCTCGGTCAGTCAGTGTGTGGACTGCAGTTATGCAGTGATTCTGTTTATAGCATTTGAAAGGATTTCTATAAATGATCCTAAAGAGAACTTCATCCTGGAAGTTGTGCATGCACATTTGCCACTTATTTCTCAACTGTTCTGTTGTATAAAAGTCAACAACACATTACAAAATTGACCTGATTTACTCTTTCAAAGCATGTCCTCAGTTTTTGCCCGATTTACCAAACAATGTCTCTCTACCTTCTGCTTATAAATGCAGAAAAAAATCATATGTGTTGCAAGCTAAATCAATGATCCACCAAATGTGCAAATAAAGTCAGAGGAAGATGATCTGGTGGAAGGGACTGTGTGAAGTTCAGGCCATCCTCAGCCCTCTGACATTTACTAATTCACAGCTCAGCGAGTCTCACTGCCAGGACAAACCTACATCACAACAAACTCCTTACTGGAGCAAGTCAGTTCGCTCAGCAGCCATCTTGCCAATGCCCAGCTGGCAATTTCCTCAAATGGGGTACAAATTGGTGTCCCATTACTTTTTTATAAAGAATTATAACAATAAATATCATGTACTTTGTTTTGAGAGCTTTTAGATATGCAATTTTTAAATGACCAAAAAAGTAACGTTACTAAATATTGTGACACCAAGGAAGTGACATCATTTGGAGCCTTTCAACAGCATGGTGAGAAGACAAGTAAATCATCTCATACACTTTTCTCCATTTCTAGATAAACTGTATTGTTGACTACATTTGTCAAAACTGTCACCCAAACTATTGTAAGAATATATTCCAACCAATTTACAGCCACAGTGTTAAGAGCATTCTGCCTGGCCGTGAGCTACTAAACATATAGCAAATCAACTGGGCTTGGTTTTAAGAAGACCAGGTCTACCTTAAAAGACCTCAGTCACCCCAGTAATAAATTGTTCTCTGTCTGGCAAACAGTAACAAGACATTCAGCCAAAGTCCAGTGGATTACTGAACAACAGCTACGTGCAGGCGATAAAGCTGCTAAACGGGTAAAGTTGCAGAGCAACCACTCTAATGGTCTCGTATACGGGGGAAACCTAGTGTGACGAAAAGCTAATTCATCATTTGGAACATTTATTTTTTGAACAACTGTCCCCAGTGACTCATTATCAGTTTCTGTTTTTCTGTTGTACAAAAGCAGATAAAAGTGTACAAGGCATATCAGATTAGTGAGTGCCAGAGGCAGAAACACCAAAACAAAAGGATAGGCCGCTGAAATATTACTCATTTCATAGAAAACATGGACAACAATTACACTAAAAGCTCAAGTTTCTATTTGGATTGTTGGAGTTTTGACAGAACCAAACTGTATTTTACATAGCATAGCCATACATTTGGATAGATGCTATGTGTTTTTGCTCAAGAATCAGATCCCAGGTGAAGAGAATATAAAAATTAATTACTCTTAATGTGCTTTCCCTGCCCGGGTTCCGTGTGCCCTTGCGCCTGCCACATTGCATTGTGTTAATTAGTGGAGTTGCACAAGAGAGACGGCTGTGGCAGTTCTGAACTGCTCCGCTCCTAATTAGAAAATATTTTAAAGACCAGGGGACCGACACAACCTCTCCAGTCTCTTCCACTGCCAATAATAACCCCATTCATGATTAACTCTGAATACTTTTGTCATTTCTCCACATAAATTACTCTCAGGGAAAGTTATAGCTCAAGTTTGCAAATACATTCAAAAATACAAATTGGCGCAAACACGGGCCCACTCAACCCCACTAATAGCCATTTGCCACTAAAATGATGCTAGATCGAGGGCTCAGTGAAGCTCTGGCAATTCAGCCCACAAGACCACAGAGATGAACAATGGCGTAACTGACTGTTACTATATAACCCGCCCATAAACAAACAGCACACTGCAAGCTTTATTTACTTGAAATGTAAATCAATAAATAAGAGTGAGAGGCAAATTGCAGTAAATTGCTGCTCTACACAAAATCATTTCTGCATGTTCTCTCAGTTTATAAGGTCACTCATAATGAGAATGTGCCAACAATCTTTTTTATTTATTTATTCATTCTTTTACTTATTACCATTTCATTATTATTATTAGCATTTTTTTTTCTATAGTCAATTTGATATGAAATCACTATTTTGGGGTCCAAATTGTGCAGCCCTAAAAACAAACACTTTTTTTAAAATCACACATTTAATCTGAAATTATTTTTTATCGTGCGGACCTAACTCATAACTGAATTAAATATATCAAGCAAAAAAAAAACAACAATACCATTTAAGGATGCACAATATATAAATACCACATCATTTATCATTTAATATATTTTTTTTTAATTGGTTGACACTAGATGTTT
The DNA here is from genome assembly GCA_021397915.2 of Tor tambroides. Taxonomy (NCBI): domain Eukaryota; kingdom Metazoa; phylum Chordata; class Actinopteri; order Cypriniformes; family Cyprinidae; genus Tor; species Tor tambroides. The sequence goes on from JAFVLL020021741.1 coordinate 71,378, forward strand.
ACATGTGCATGCTCTTTTCCCCTATTTTTTATATTTAAATCATCAGTGTCATCTAACATTATCATTAGAGTCATATACTGCTCACTTAAGTTAATCTTTAAACATTAATAAATTAACACTGATAAATGTCAACTTTAAATCTCAAAATAAATATCTATTTTCATGATACAATTGGTTGATTGTAATGGAAGAGCTCTAGTTTTGTTTTGCATTTTTAAGTTGCTTTTTTGAAAAGTGTATTTGGTGACGAAATTATCCCAGCCCTCTGGTTGGAGACCAGCAAGTTTACAAAACAGAATTATCTATTCATTGGTAGACACACATGGAAAAGGGCCAGATTGGGTACTGCCATGTCAGTCGAAAAATGGTACAGAACAACCATTTCAAAGTTGAAAGCACAAACAAATCCACCAACAAGACATGTACAGGTAAACACACTGGTGTGGGTGTCACTCACCTCTGTGCTCCCTGAGTCAATTGCTTTGTCCACACACAGCAGCGACTGTCCCTCCCCGCGGCATACACCATCCGACCAGGCTGCACATCGCAGGTGAGCGCAACACTGGCCTGCAGGTGCAATAGAATAATAAACACCATCAGCCACTGAAAGACACAAACAGTGACACTAGAGTAGGTTTACCTACCAGTGGGGTCGAATAAAGACGCAACGTTAATGTCATCAGGAAGGCCAATTTGGCCCAGTTCATCCCAGAACTTCCGGCCAGGCTCCTCAGCAGCGGGGTCTGTACTACCAGGAGCAGAGGTTGAGTGCAGGCCGCTGTCTGGAGAGCTGACCCTGAGGAAAGAAGCGAATGGACACATTAGGTTTAATCTGTAAAGACACTGAAAGAGTCACAAAAGAATATTTGAAGGTGACAGCTATGTAGCCCACTCCTCTGTGAGATAAACACTTGGCAGTTTATTTCTAGACATCAACATCCCAGTCATGTTTTAAGAAGGCCTACGGTGCAACTACAACATCCATGAAGCCCTGTCTGCAACAGCGAGGTATGGGGTTATCATACTTGGCTGCTACACAAGGACTGGCTGTTTAGAAGCAAAGTATGAAAGAGACAGAGAAAGAGAGAGGACGAAAGAGAGCCGGAAAGGGGGTGGGGGGCTGGAATGACTGGCTGCTTGGATGTGGCGCTGAGAGAGTGAGCTACAGAGACTCAGAGAAGCGGAAAAAAAGGAATTAACATTTAAAAAGGGAGCCGGTTTGAAGAGGGCCAGCCAGAAGTGGCTTGCAGCAGGGACAGGATGAAAGACTACTGTATGAGATCCCTCTTCTGTCCAGAACATCTGCATAAACATAAATATACTGTTTGGTGTGCTACTTCCTCTTTAAAAAGACTTGCATCAGAGGAGGAGTGACATTAGGGACATGAGGGTATTGTTAGGAACTCCATGATTTTGTTTTCAATTCTCAAACAATTCCATTAACGTCTTTGGTTCATATTGTTGACTTGGGGTTTGTGAGTTTTGGATTTTGTGTTTTTCAACATTTCATAATAAAGGAATACGCTTACATGAGTCATTCGCAATTTCGCAAAATTTCCTATTGAGGTTCCTAAAATGTTAAGACATCATGGGTACGGACCTTTCCAAATATCAGGCAGCAAATGTAAGTCTTAAAAATGTCAAGGTAGCATCACATGCATCCTTTACTGATAGGACAATTCAAGAATGCATTTAGAAATTGATCCAAGAGAGTCAGAGAGAAACACTGATTAAAATATTTTATTCAATACTAAAATGCATCGATGAAAAAAAATGTGCAATGTGATAAAAATGACTGCATGCATCACAGGAGGAGCTATATTTGTGAGTAAAGTTACTGCCTATGTAGACTATTCTTAAGTTAATTTTGAATTAGGATACAGCCTTGAGGCCAATTCACACTGCACCGTCAGATGCCGACAAACGTCAGCAGACACATTTGCCTGGTTTTGTCTCTACTTGGTCCTCCTCCCACCTCTTCTCTGACTGCTGATTACTTTGTCAGTTTTTTCACTGATAAGGTGGCAAACTTCAGCAGCCAGTTCTCTGCACCACTTATCCATAGCCAACCTACACACATTCCACTCTTCTCTTCCTTCTCTCCCCTCACGGAGAATGATGTCTCCAAAGTTCTCTGTGCCAGCCGTCCAACATCTTGTCCATTAGACCTGATCTCCCACCTATTACAGCAGATCTTACCAACATTGCTACCTGCGCTGACTCAAATCAACATATCCCTCACTACCAGAAAATTTCACACCGCATTTAAACAGGCTCAGGTAACCCCACTGATCACAAAACAAAACTCAATCCTACAGACCAGTCTCTCTTCTTTTTCTGTCATAAACGAGTTGTGAACTCTAAATTGTCTGTCCTTATTGTACTAGACTTGCCTGCTGCCTTTGACACTGTAAACCACCAGATCCTACTGTCCACCCTCTCTACCTTGGGCATCGCAGGTACAGTTCTTTGGTGGCTTTAGTTCTATCTCACAGGCAGGTTTTTTTAAGGTTTCATGGAGAGGAGGAGTGTCTGACTAACATAAGCTAATTACTGGGGTTACTTAAGGTTCAGTGCTTGCTCCTCTCCTTTCTCCATTTACACAACCTCATTGGAAGCAATCATAAAGTCACATGGCTTCACAGGTGATACGCAGCTCTAGCTCACATCAGACCATTTCTGATCTCACTACATTGGCTCTCTTCCACCAGCTTAGGTCACTGAATGAGTAACACTTTGTTGTTCCTTCACAACGAGACACAAAATCACTCTCCAAACACCCTCTCTGCTCCTCTCTGGTGGAACGAGCTGCCAACCTCCATCCAAACTGCTGAGACCATCACAGCTTTCAAAAACCAGCTGAAGACACACCTCTTCCGTAACCACTTAACCACCCCACACCCTTAAACCGATGAAATTGCACACACACACACGCACGCACGCACAAAAAGAAAAAACACTTTTTTTCTTCTCTGCATTTGTCCTTTGGTCTAGCTTGCTTCCCAACTTAGTTGTCTAATAAACCTGCCATTGTATTTTACAAATTTATTATTGGCTCTGTGACAAATTGCTTTAGTTCCTATATTGCAATTCGCTTTGGATAAAAGTGTCTGCTAAATGCATAAATGTAAACATAGCACTGTTGGCAATGGTTAGTGTACTGTAATCTGGGGACTGTTGGCATTGATCGGCATCTGTTAAGGCAGTGTGAATTAGCTTTGACAATTCAGCTGTCTATGGAGACATCACACAGCATGGCAGCTCACTAGGTTTAAAAACAGTTACATTTTTAAAAATAAATGTCTATTTTCAGTGATATCAAGACATTCTTCAACGATAGAGGCAGCATCACATGTATCCTCTGCGGAGCAGACAACCTTAGAATGCATTGCGACAAGTTCAAATGTAAAATAAACAAATCATTCGGGAGCCTGGTCTCCCGTGAGTAGCTGATGTCTACATGAAGCACTGCAAATCACTCATGATGTTGCTTGATGGTTAAAAAGCTGACTTAACAGTTAGTTGCCTATGTACACCACTCACTAGGTTTTGGAACAGAGCTTGAATTTTGGGTTATACTTTATTTCGACAGCCCACTTTAGACATTCCATTAAGTTTCAATAATGTTACCTTCTACTAAGTTGCAAAGTTACTCAAGCTAGTAGAATCTCTAAAGTGGACTACACCAAATTTTGAAAAACAGAATCTGTGTCAGTCGCTTTTAATGACTGTAATGCCTCATGTTACAATAACTCACACAATGTCTGCTCTACCTTAACAGTCTCCACCTTAAATGACATTCGCTCTTTTGAGCTGTTATTGTTTTCACTCCCCTGTCAATAACTCTCACAGTTCCAGCTCAGACCGACCAATCAGATGCTTCCAACACAACAATCCACCGCCTGTTGGCAGGCTGCCAGAGACTGCACAGAGGGCATTACGTCACTATTCCTCGGGGACTCATCTGATTGGTTGAGAAGAGCTGAGCAAATTAGGCACTCATCCAATGAGCCTGAGGGTGGCTGTGGACAGGAACTTTTGACAACAACAGGTCACGTGGAGCTCTGTGAAAGGCTGTCAGTGGAGCTCTCCCTTATAGATTTCTCCTTTAACCCTCCATCTAGTAACTAATCATCAGGCAATTCTGGCACTAAATTAATTGACCTAAATTGAATTGTGGTGTTGGATTCATTAGCAACTCCCAGCGTATTTGGGTCAAAGCACTTCATTCCTCTCCATCAGAAAGCACAATGGAAGAGAACATAAGTTCTGTGTGACCCAAAACTTAAGTAATCAAATTCCATCCAGCAAAGTTAGAACCTTTAATACATTTTTTGGGGGGGAAAATGTTTTCCTTTTTCCAATCCTGATTTTTTTTGTGTGTCCTAATTTAAAGGAACATTTAACTCTATAATGAAAATTCAGTGATTTAACTTCTCATGTCATTTTAAACCCATGACTTGCTTTTCTTAGGCTGCTCTTTCTCTCCATACAGTGAAAGTGAACGTATACTAAGGGTACTAACGGCAGTCAAGGTATAAAAATAAAAGTGTTTAAAAGAATCATAAAATTAATTTATGACTTGTGTTCTATATTAAGGATTTGAATACATTTCTGGAGCCATTTACTTTCATTGTATGGAGAAGAGCCTCAATATTCTGGGTGACTAAACGATTACAGTTTCATGTCTTTCAACAAGTTTGTTTATTAATTATTGTACAACGAAAATGAACATTCTGAAAAAGGGATAGTTCACCCAAAAATGAAAATTAAACCATGATTTACTCACCCTCAAGCCATCCTAGATGTATATGGCTTTCTTCTTTCAGACAAATACAATCGGAGTTACATTAAAAAACGTCCTGGCTCTTCCAAGTTTTATAATGGCAGGGAATGGGGGTCTGCCCTGAAACGTGCATCCATCCATCATTAAAGTGCTCCACACGGCTCTAGGGGGTAATAAAGGCCTTCTAATGAGAAGCAATGTGTTTTTGTAAGAAAACCATAATCTCTAGCTTCCGCTAACTGTCGTACGTGCATTCACATGAGAGTGGCGTTCCATCGTATGACATAGGGGTAGTGTAAGCTCTGGTGAAAAAACCCAGTCTCCTCTTGGCTTACATCGAAATCCTCCATTTTTCTTTACAAAGTCTTGTTTTTTACTTCTCATTCGTGACCAGTGTTTTGTTTTGCTCTCTTTGCATTCGTCACTTCTCACAGAATCTTACACTATGCCTACGTCCTGCGTCCTACACTGCACGCCACACTCTTGTGAAGCGGAGCTAAAGCAGAAGCTAAAGATTATGGTTTATAAAGTTTTAAATATGGATATTTTTATTACACAAACGGTGCATCGCTTCACTTCAGAAGGCCTTTATTAGCCCCCCTGGAGCTGTGTGGAGCAATTTTATGATGGATGGAAGTTTTTGGGCTTCAAAATCTCAACCTCATTCACTGCCATTATAAAGCTTGGAAGAGCCAGGACATTTTTTAATAAAATTCCGATTGTATTCATCTGAAAGAAAGAAAGGATGGCTTGGATACACCAAAGATGGCTTGAGGGTGAGTAAACCATTGGGTAATTTAAATTTTTAGGTGAACTATCCCTTTAAGGTATTAAGAGTATAATGCCCTAATGAAGATGATGTGAAAAATTCAAACCTCACCATTACAAAGATGAACCTAGTTTAAGAACTCATTTTGTCTGATTATGAGGAGTAATTACACTGGACATTCCAATGAGACGGTACCTATCACAGCACTCATCATTATTTCAGCTCTTCAGGGGTCACTGGGGTCATTGCTTTTTAAACAAGGGGCTTTTAGTCCCCACAGCAAACAAAACCTGCAAACTGTTCTCAAGTCTCACCTCTACACAACCTCATTACACATCACAGCTTAAAGCCAACGCCAATCAAACACTTCAGAACTGTACCAAGCCACTACCACAATGAACATCACGTCCTGTACTTTCTCGTTCCACATGCCACTTATGTATAAACAATGCAACAAGCCAAAACAAACTGGAATTTTTTTTTCTCAAACTATCTATCTTCGCAAAAGAATGTTACTAAATGCAAGAGTTATTTTTAGCAATAGTCCTAATCTGACATATAAATGGACTACTCACAGCGTGAGACACTGAAGAAAAAGTGTGATGAAATCAATGATGGTGCATATTTTGCATCTTTACTGCAATCCTTTTTTTTTTCCATTTCTTTTTTAAAACGTCTTTGGGGAGCCAAACATCTATCCAAATCACCTTTGCCAGACAGCAGTAACAACTCACTTTTTCAGGCCACTCCCACGATGCCCTGGGCTGCGGTTGTTGTCATTGTCATCAAAATCATTGTCGTCGTCATGGTAATCGTCGTCCTTCTCAGAGCTGCCGCGGCGGTTCTGGATGTGCAGGGGGACGTAACCAGGTGTGGGTCCAAACAATTTCAACTCACCCTGACCCAAGAGACTCTTTTCTCCACAGTAGCAGAAGGCACAGAGCTTTTCTCTGAGAGGGACAGGACAAGAGACAAGACAAATTACTTTTCAGACTTTCGACTATTTGATTAGAAACATAACCCAAGCAAACATTAATAAGTACACAAATGTAGACATGAATGCCTTGCCAGCATTGCAAGTGCGTGCTTCAATTTTACATGCTTAATATATATAGTACAATGCTAAGAATGCAACATGCAACTTGCAATGTTATGAATTCCATTGACACATTTTATATGGCAAAGAAAACTGAATTTGACCTTTCATAGCCAGAAGCGGCTGCATTCAAGTGTTTAGCCCCAAGTCATTAAGCAGTTCTGAATCCAATCCTCACTGTTCTATTTGTCCAACAATCTGACTAGTCAGGGCATAACAGTCCATGCCCCAGTGCCCCAGACTGGGAGATCAAACTTGAATAGGATAACGGGAGAGGATATAACATACTTGGATGGCTTTGACAGTGAAATCATACCCCAAATCAGAAATGATAAGAGCTCCTAATCAACTGCCATCTTTGTTCAAACAATGGCTGAAAGCTAGGGCTGCAATAAAATATATATTGGGATTTAGATTAATGTAAAAGTGAGGGCTGCAATTAAATTTATAAATATGCTAAATTAAATGTATTTCATAGAGCTTTGGTTCGTTTACCATGAATGGAGCCATTTTGAGACACTGAAACCTATGCAGTTAACAATTTATTAAACAATATTTGAGGCTATTTTTGGATTTTGGCCCACTAGGTCCATTATTTTCGGTTTTGGTAAAGACTTTTCACTTTTGTTGTATTACTGACAAAACTATGCAAAAGATAAATAAATAAATTACCCAACTACCTCATTTTCTAACAAATTAATTGCTGTCTTGATGCAAAAGTTCCCACAGTGGAATCATGCATGTTCTTGTACAGATGTCACCCTGAGAAACAATTAGTAACTAAACTGCACTGAAATGTAACTACTTTTTTTTTGTAGTTAAACACATGGCCACCAGTCTAAACATTCATGAATTTTTGTTTGTGTTTTCTGTTATTGGGCTTTTCAGCTTGAGTATTTGTATTTAATTGTATTTGCTGACAATATTTTGCTCGTAAACATTGTGACTGTGGGAAATCTTGGTGAAATGTCATAACTGTCAGCGCATTCTCATTAGAGTTCATTTATTTTTTCAAACACTCTTTATCTGATCGTTGTGCGGCCCATGAGAGCTGCTGTCAGTGGGAGATGTGATGCACATGTAGTACTGGCTGAAGGGGGGGTCTCTCTTCTCTCGCACATTTTGCAAATGGTACTGCACATTAGCGAGTGCACAATCTGTGCTAATTGGGAATCCAAAAGAGAGCACTCTCTCGCCCCCTCCCTTTACTAATGACAGCAGCAGGGCTTCAGCAGTCCCCTCCCCCCGACTCCCTCGCTTTCATTCAGAGTGGGCAAAAAAAAAAAAAAAAAAAAAAAAGCAC